>JASAMX010009338.1:30000-38088 GCA_030248175.1 Microlaimidae sp. YZB2_3 | reverse complement strand
GAGGAAGAAGAAGAAGAAGAAGATAAAGAAGAAGAAGAAGAAGAAGAAGAAGAAGTAGGTTCTGAATTTCAAAATTTACCCACGTTCTCTAATAATGGTTGGCGCGGTGCCGTGGGGCTAAATTGTCCCATAACGCTCCCGCGCCACCCATAATATAGCCTGTTTCAAAAAATATTTTTTACTTGTTTTTACCGTAGGTGTGTTTTTTTGTTTGCTGTGGCAGTCAATCAGTAAAAGTTTTACTTTTAAAACAAGCAAAAAACGAACAAACAAAACATCGTAAAAATATACAACAAAAATTCCTTTATTGCTTTTAAAATCTACAAAAACTAATATTAGTATTAGTATTGAGTATTACATTACTCGAGTAGTTTTTTGTAAAACCAGAAAGCATTCAGTACTAATTAGTATTAAAAAATTATGAGTAGTTGAGTACTCGCAATGCAAAACAATTTAAGTACTGACATTGTCAGAATGATTATGCAGTGTATTGTGTATTAAATGAAAAAAAATGTGTAGGGATTTGAATTATTATACTGTTTTATTGATACAATTTATTTATTTAAAATACTATATTTGTGTGCACAGTATATTTTCGTTTGGGTAGACGTTTTTTTACCCCTGTCTTTTCTGTACAAAGTCAGTTGACTGTAGTGTTGTAAAAAGTTATTTTTACTTTTACTTAAACTAAACTCAAATGCCATCAGGAAACGTTTATTGAACACTGAATGTTGTTGGATTAATTTTTAAAAAGTTTATTTATTTCGCATAAAGCAGGATACGCAGGGCCGATGTTACTCAGCACTAATTGCGCAACCAAATACTACGTATAACAATATTAACAAAGAACATTATCAAAATGCAGTGTGTCTCAGCGGGGACTCGATCCAGGGACCTTCAGTTACAAGACGTACGTAAGATCTGCCACTGCGCCACAGATGCCAGTGGTTCATTTCAAATCCATTTCAAATATCTATTTCCAAATACTTGAAATTGTTAAAATAAGAAAAAAAATTGGTGTCCCGTCAACTGGCCCCCAACAAATTCGCCCCGGTAAAACTGGCCCCCAGTCAATTCGCCCCCAGTCAACTGGCACCCTGACAAATTAGTCCCCTGACAAAAAGGCGTCAATTGGCCCCCGTCAATTGGCCCCCGACAAATTGGCCCCCGTCAATTGGCCCCCAACAAATTGGCCCCCGTCAATTGGCCCCCGACAAATTGGCCCCCGTCAATTGGCCCCCAACAAATTGGCCCCCGTCAATTGGCCCCCGACAAATTGGCCCCCGTCAATTGGCCCCCGACAAATTGGCCCCCGTCAATTGGCCCCCGACAAATTGGCCCCCGTCAATATTGGCCCCTGACAAATAAATAAAACAAAACAATTGTCAATTGGTTCAAGTGAATTATTTTGTGGGGTTCAGAGCTATTATTATTTTAACTTTAAAATCACCGGGGAATGAAACAATTACTATAAGGTTATCTAAGATAAGTTTTTTTATTATTTTATATCTTTTTAACTGTGTATTATTGATTATTATCAAAAATATTAAAGCAGAGTAAATATTATGAAGATCAGTGTTTAGTGTTGTATGTTTAAAGCCACAAAAAACACAACTAAAGTCTTTGGCTTAGGCTATATATTCTTGATTTAGTCTAGTCTATTTAGCTTAGTCTTTGGCTCTTTGTCTTAGGCTATATATTCTTGATTTTACCGTCCGCACAGCAACTAAATTAAACCCAATAAACAAACTAATAAAACCCAACTAACTACACCACTTTTGTGTATTTAAAATTCCTATGTAAATATAATAATATAATAAAATAATATAATAATAATAATAATAAAGTAAATATAATAGAAAAATTAATCGAGCTATACTATAGTGTTGTTTTTTGGCGCGTGCCAAGCGCGCCCGATGGCGTACTTATACAGTAAGTTGGCGCGCTGTACATCTTTTGCCGCACTTGTAACGATTAAGGGTTAAACTAAAACATACGAAAGTACACAACACAAAAAAGTATACAAGTATGCCCAAAATTTGCCAGGACATTCATTATTGAAGCTATTTTCTTAGTGCCTCTACCTTAGGTTAGAATCTAATGGCCCGTTAATGTTAACCGTTATCTTTTTTTTTGTCGGACTGGCGTATAATTAAGTATTAGTCAGCAATTAAGCAGCATTAGTTGTCTTTTAACTCTCAAAAAAATGTCTATTAAATACGCAAGCAAGAAAACCAAAGAACTGCGATTAAATTCCATGATAGCCAAGTGTGCGCGATCTTTAATTGGTTAACAAAAAAATACCAAATAGCAACCGCACAACAAAAGCAAAACATTGTTTTAGTGGGCGTGGTTTATTTACAAATCAATTTGTAAACAATCCATGCCCACTAAAACAGTTTTTATTTTGGTGTGCGGTCCTAATTGGTATTTCTTATGTTAACCAATTACAAATCGCGCAAACTTGGCTATCACGGACCATAAGGCAGACTTTAGTTAATTTAATACCGATACGTTTTACTGGTCTTTCTTTCACATGAGGTGCATGAAAAACATTCATTTGTCAGGGGCCAATTGACGGGGGCCAATTTGTCGGGGGCCAATTTGTTGGGGGCCAATTTGTCGGGGGCCAATTGATGGGGGCCAATTTGTCGGGGGCTAATTGACGGGGGCCAATTTGTCGGGGGGCAATTGACGGGGGCCAATTGGCGGGGGCCAATTTGTCGGGGACTAATTTGTCAGGGGCCAATTCACGGGGGCCAATTTGTTGAGGGCCAATTGACGGGGGCCAATTTGTTGGGGACCAATTTGTCAGGGGCCAATTGATGGGGGCCAATTTGTTGGGGACCAATTTTTCGGGGGCCAATAGACGGGGGTCAATTTGTCGGGGACCAATTTGTTGGGGGCCAATTGACGGGGGCCAATTTGTTGGGGGCCAATTGACGGGGGTCAATTTGTTGGGGACCAATTTGTCGGGGGCCAATTGACGGGGGCCAATTTGTCGGGGACCAATTTGTCGGGGGCCAATTGACGGGGACCAATTTGATGGGGGCCAATTTGTTGGGGACCAATTTGTTGGGGGCCAATTGACGGGGGCCAATTTGTCAGGGGGTCAATTTGTCTGGGTGCCAGTTGACTGGGGACGAATTGACTGGGGGCCAGTTTTACCGGGGCGAATTTGTTGGGGGCCAGTTGACGTGGAACCAAAAAATTATATCGTGCGTATTTCTGTTATTTTTTTATTTTTTTAATATTATTTTGCGCGGCTGTCGCAACCGTTTCGTCGCTTCTACGGCCGTTGAGTTTAAAAAAAGTAAAGAGCTTTGGATTACTTTTAATTTTATTCTTTCGGATTTTTTTATGCTTAAATTAATTTAAGGTAGAACTTCACAGTTTTGACCACTTGGACTAAAAGTCGCATATCATTATAAATATTAATTTTTGGCCCATAAAAGTGGGGTGCTATAAAAAGTTAAGAATCTGTGCTATCCAGTGGTTATAAAAATATCACCGAAAAGTTTGTCCAGTTCGCAACAGATGTCCATGGATTCTACCTCTGAAAACCACAATAAGGCCTTTTAAAAAAAATTGATTGGTTATTTTTGGGCGAAATTTTATAATAAATTAGGGTAATGTAGGGGGCAACTTTCAGAGGTGGTTTGGGTTCAAAATTATCTCAGGATTTTTTTTAAATTGCATAAAAGACTTTTTTTACAAAAATATATAGTAAAAAAAATCCTGAAGTGCTTTTTTATTCGTTTATAATAAAAAAAATGGTAAAAGCCTATATCTAACTATTTCCAAACTTTCATTTAAAAATAACCTATTAATTTTATTTAATTTTCGTTTAATTTTCTCTTAATTGACGCCAAGAAACTACATTTTGAACCATTCCTTTAAAAGCTCCTTTTAATTGCAAATTCAGAAGACACCGTAGCGCAGTGGTAAGTACGTCGCGCTCGGATCGTCGGATCCATGGGTTCGAGTAGTCGCTTGACCATACTTTTAACGCCGAAAATTTTTTTTTTTATTTTTTAGCTTTTTAATTTAAAAAAATGTTTTATTATTTAAGATACGCTAACTAGAAAATGGAAAAATAGAATATTTTTGGTAATAAACTTTATTAATGTTTTGTATTTTTGACATGTATTTTATTGATGTTATTTGATGATTGTGGTGTGGACGATAACATTTTTTTACAGAAAAATGAATGTCAAAAATTGAATCAGCAGGTCAAACTACGTATAGTAAGATGTAATTAAAAAAGATCTGTCGTCAAAAAAAACTGTGAAGTTCTACCTTAAGGAAAATTTAAGTAATTTCAACGAATAGTACCCTATTGATAGCAGATAGTGGACACCTTATGGATTTGTTCTAAAATGAGTGGCAAAAGAAAGTTTTAAAGCCGCTAACACGGTGAAAACCATTGATTTAGGCCAAAAAACTTATTAAAATAAAAATTTATACATAAAATTAGTAAAATACATTGAAAAAAAAGAGCTCCGGAGTTTCGAAAAGCGGTGTTTTGCTCCGTTTTGATATTACTTTTATATATTTTTACTTTTACTGAAAAATAGAAATACGTCTTACTTTTATTTTTACCTTACTTAAAAAATTTTGATCCTTATTTCACTTTTACTTTACTTAAAGGTGCGGTGCGGAGTCAAACTTTTTGTCTGCAATTTTGATATTTTTTTGTAAAAACCTTACCCCTGCCCTGCCCCCAAAAATTTTTCAACAAAATATACTTAGTGGTTCAGGAGTTATGACCCCCCAAAATTTCTTTTTTCGATAATTCTGTTCGTAACGGATTTTTGGGAAGTTCTAACTACTGAACCACTAAAGATGTTTTGTTAAAAAAATTTTTGTGGGCTATTAAGGGCAGGAATAAGGTTTTCACAAAAAAAATATCAAAATCGAAGACAAAAAGTTTGACTCCGCACCGCACCTTTAAATAAAAGAAATCACAAATTATTTTTGCTCTTACTTTAGTTAAATTAAAATTTTTCAAATTACTTTTACTTTTATTTATATAATCGAAAATAATTACTGTTTACAATACTAGTTGACTGAAAGGCAAAATTTAGCTATTTTTTTATATTTATGAAGTGAATGTTGATCTAAATTTTAATTGAAAATTGCCATGATAATAATAAAATTCCCAACAACCAACACGTTAAATATTACAAAATGAAATAAATAAATACATAAAAAATAAAAAAATACACGACTGAAAGGAATACATAGATATGTAAATACAATGTACAAAAATTAACATATACATCGTTTATCCAGTTGAAAATGTTCCAGTGCAGGGTGGACTGCACATTGAAGAGGCGCACGCCAAACAAGTAGCAGCTAAATATTTAATTTAATAAACAAAAAAATAAAATCAAGTTTTACTGCATTGTATAATAAACATAAGGTGTATTACATAAGTTACAACACTGTTGCATTTTTTAGTCTGATGAAATATTAATTAAAAAAAATTATTATCTAAACAATTTTTGACAAGCGCAAAATCGACACTTTTTAAATCAGAAGGTTATTATAGAATGTGTAATAAAGTTGAAAAAAATGGAGTTTTTGCGCTTTTCAAAGATTGTAATGAAATTTTTTTTTTCAATTTACATTTCATTAGACTAAAAAAATTAGTTTATATGGTGGAAATTTGAAAATTAAAATTGATCATAAATAAATAAAAATAAATTTTTATTCAGTGGGCAGCTACCCAAACCAAATGCAACTGCATTTTTCAAAGTTAGTCTACCACTTTTTGAATCGGATTAAAAAATAGACTGATAAACCAAAGTTTTAGCTGCGCAATGACATATGTGTATAATCATTCTGTTGCAGAGACAAATAAACAAAAAAAATTAATTCAAGTTTTACTGCTTTGCACAATAAACATTCTTTTGCAGAGATATTCTCTTTTAACAGTTAAAAAATTATTTTTATAGAACACGTATTTCTTATTTGCGTTATATGTTAAAAACTTTGACAACAATCTTAATTCTTTGTTTATGGTTGACACGATAAATGCGAATTGTCATTGTATAATGTAAATTAGTCGACTGCTTAAAATTTCAAAATCAGACCTAGTTGGTGCAACAATAAAAATACGTTTTAGAAAATCAAAGAAGTATATGTTTATCTGGTTTTATGTTTCTATGTTTATTAAATATCCAGTCATTTCCTAAGTTTATTTTGTGCGTCGATTACAAATTAATATGTCTGTTCCGTATCACCATACGAGTCTTACTCGATAGCTCTGCGGGATGGGATTATGCATAGGCATTTGATTATACTAATACGACGAAGAAGAAGAAAAAAAAGAAAAAAAATCAATTTCATTTATATTATATATGTAAAAAATATAAATAATGATAGATTTAAAATTGCTGTTTATAACAAAACGGATGATTTTAATTTTAAGACAATTAGATCTATTTATAAAACCACCAATGTTTTTTATGATCTTGGTCTTATCGTGTTTTACACCCATTTCAAACGATTTGGAAAAATTTGCTCCACTATATGATTTCGATCCAAAGTTAAATCCTTATTTTTCAAATTTATCAAATTAAAGTATGGCTGCAACGAATTATTTAAAAAATTTGTATTTTTTAAATTAGTATTAATTTCACTATATTTTTTAAACCTAAAGACTAACTGGAAGCGACAAACTTAAAACCCAAAGTGTTTGCATAAAATCTGTAAACAAATATTAATTTTAAACAAGGTCTTTTTATTTTATTTTTTTTTCGGAATAAGCTGAAAAAGATAAGTCAATTTGAAATTTGCTTTTGTAATAATACGCTTTTTTTCTATTTACACCAATTATAAAAATATTGCAATATACAAAAAAATGCGGTTATTTCTTTAAAAAATAAGCAGAATTAAAAATAATTAATATAATTTTAAATAAAAATTAAACAAACAGCACTTAACTTTAATTTTTAGAGAGATTTTGTCAATTTTAGGGATGTTTTAACCATTCTAAATAATTATAAATTGACTTTTTGTCAGTTGTTCAAAATCAGAATTAGCTGATTTATGTACCGAAATTGAGTTAAATTTGCAGTTTCAAAGTATTATCAGTAATTTGAAATCATTTGGAAAACGCTAAATTATTCTTAAATAAAGTTTTCAAGGAGTTTTGGCAAAACATTTTAGTTTTTTGATTTGTCACTGCCTGACGGCATTTTGGTTTAGTAAAATATATAGTTATAATTCTAACTAATATTTAATTTTTTATCAATGCTAGCGGAATTTGCTAGTTTTATTATTTTGATACTGCATTTAATTACAAAATGTTTATTATATTTTTTTAAAATTATATTTTATACAATTATTATTTGTGTTTATTTATTTTAAGGATTTTCAGAAATAAAGTTTTAAAATCCTACACTGCTTGGTTTATCCAGTGGTACTTGTTTTATCATTTTTGGCTTCGAAAATCTTACGGTGCCCCACCACCGTTTTAGTTTCGACTTTTACGATGTCCCTTACCCATTTTTCGCTTTAAGCTTATAACGGTGCCTCCAAGTGTTTTTGGTCCCGTTTTGGCTTGGGTAATTACGGTGTCTTCCACCCCTTTTTGGTTTTGGCCATATCACGGTGCTTTCATGTGTCATTCGAGTCGCCAAGAAACATTTTTTCCGTTTCTGGTTGTGCCAGTTGACGGTGTTTTTTGGGCAAACTGGAAAGTACAACGACACCGTCCACCGACACCGACCACCTTTGCTGCAAATTATTATTTCTAAGCCTAAGCAAAACCTAAAAATTCAAATAAAATTACAGTAGAATTTGGTCGGTGTTGGTGGACGGTGTCGGTGTACTTTCCAGTTTGCCATTTTTTCGTTATATATTTGCTTACGTTTTTTGTATTTTTGCTTTTTTAGTTTTTCGCTTTTTTGTTTCGCTAGTTTGATATTTTTTACGTGTTTTAATATATATTTTTAGTAAATAAATTTTCTATTATTTAAAAATTTTATGTGGTTTTATATATGTAACGTCCAGAAATATGAGACCGAATAAATCGAGTTTTTGAAGCAAAGAATGCGAAACAATTTGCTCTTTTTAGCT
>JASAMX010009338.1:0-25000 GCA_030248175.1 Microlaimidae sp. YZB2_3 | reverse complement strand
ATTAAATTAGAAAATAAAAGAAAAAACAAAAAAAAATGCAAAGTAGATGTAATAGTTAATGCATTAGATATAATATAAATAAATAAAGTAGATAAATAGGTAAATAAATAAAACCATTTCAAAAATTTGTTTTGTTCTTTTGGACATATTGCTCATATTTTTTGAAAACTTTTTTCAAAATTTACTACGTAGTTTTTTAGTAGAAAATACTGTATTATTTATAGGTGATTAAATTAGTTGTGTAAAACAAAAAATCTACATAACCAGTCTAAAAAAATCTTAATTAAA
The DNA here is from genome assembly GCA_030248175.1 of Microlaimidae sp. YZB2_3. Lineage (NCBI taxonomy): Eukaryota > Metazoa > Nematoda > Chromadorea > Desmodorida > Microlaimidae > Microlaimidae sp. YZB2_3. Next base: position 24,712 of record JASAMX010009338.1, on the reverse strand, counting down.
AAAGACAGACTAAAAATTCTGATATACCACTACCTAAAAAACTTATATAGGGCAACGGATACTGAGTCTTTAAATTTGTACGTTTGTGCTAAATAATAAAAACGGAAACCTAATAAATTTACTGCCTTAACCCGTTCCGGTGAAGACCTTTTCCCCCGCTACAACCGTGAAACCTTTGTATGACGAAGGTAAAACCTTAGTCTCACGGTGGTGGTATTTTTGTATGACAAATGTCGTACCTAAACCTTACCGCGGTAAGCTCTTCGCATGACCTAGGTTTTACTTTCGTCATACATAATTTTTTGTGCGCGAATAGTGCCCAGTGAGCAAGCCAATTGAAATGGTTAAAGCTGTATGGTAGCAATATGCAAATTTGTGCAACATGAAATACCCTACGTAATACACTCTATCCGTGACAAAAATCTGCATATTGCCACCGTACCGCTTTAACCATTTCAATTTGCTCGCTCACTGGACACTACTCGCGCATAAAATTAGGTATGACGGAAGTATGACATAGGTCGCACGAACGTTTCACGGTTGTAGTAACCGAGAAAAAGGCAATTACGGGAACGGGTTAATATTTTTAATTGAGAATAAATATATTTTCATTGCCTGTATCTTTTTAACACTATTAATTTAAAAGTGCGGCGTACCAATTTATATTGTATTTTTATTGCTGTTAAATTAATAATACTAATCGGTGTATCATTCACCAAAAATTAATTCCCAACGTATAACGAGTTATTAATAAGAATACCGGTTGGTTATTTCCAATGTGCTTTTATACACCATTTTTAAAAAGAAAATATTTCTAATAAAATTATATTAACAAAAATTTAAAGAATTCATGCTAGGCTACCAAAAAGCGTAAATTTTAAGTTTGGTTCAATTCTGAAAAGTATTATATAAATAATTCCATTTTGAAAACATATTCCAAAAATGATGTTTGGTGTTTGGTTTATGGTGTGTATCGATTAGTATTAGTTAAAAAGCAAAATAAAAATACACCGCAAATTAGTATACTGGATTTTTAACCCCTCAAAAATTCAATTTTTTTAAAATTGTTAAATTTGATTCGTTGCTTCTTACAAAAATTAATTAAATAAAAAGTCAATTACAAAAATTAAACCAAATAAAAAATTTTGGACTTGCAAATTTTGCCCCGGTTTCCATCAAATTGGCCCCACATAACCGAGTTTTTAGACCTGAGTTTTTATACTTAAAAAAACTATGTTTTACTCCTTACTCTGGACATAGTTTTTGAAAACCTTCTTAAAAAGGTAATAGCAGAGTTTAAGTAGAAACTACTATCAAAATTAAGAGGTAGTGAATTTTCAGTTTAAAATTAAAAAAAATCTTTATATAAACATCCATCTGGTGCAAATAAATTTTACATTAAGTGAGACAGAATAAAGAACACTTATATACTGCTGCCTAAAAGGAAAATTATATAGGGCAACGGATATTGAACTTATTAAATTTGTACGTATGACAAACGGAAACTTAATAATTTTACTGGTTTTTTTAAATTTAAAAATAAATTTATTTTCTTTTCGTGTATCTGTATAACATATTTCATTTAACACATCAAAGGTTACAACTTAATTTTTTTAAAAAAAAAACAACAATAGTTAAATTTGATTTGTTGCCTCTTGTCAGTTAACGAAATAGATCAAAGAAAAATTTACGACTTGTGAATTTTCCCACCGTTTCCAATCAAGTTGACACAGTTAAAACATGAATTTGAGTTTTTATAATTTTAAGCAAAAAAAAAACTAAACAAAAAATCAATTCCTGTGATGTAAATTATTTCCTTTCCGTATATCTGTTTGACACATTTTATTAAACTATTTGAAAGCTTAAATTTAGTTTGTTTTTCAAAACACTAAGAAAGTTCCGATTTCCAATCAAAAAATAAATTTGTATTAATTGCTGTCTGGAAGCGTCAAATCAAACAAAAAAAGGTTTTTGCAGTTTGATTTTTAAAATTCGTAAACATATATTAATTTTAGATAATGACCCTTTAATGATAAGTCGAATTGCAATTTGCTTTTGTTATAATGTTTTTTTATATTTTTTTATTTAAAACAATTATAAAAGTAATGCAATAAAAAAGAATTAATTGCGGTTATTTTTAAAAAAATCAGCAGAATTAAAAATAAATTAATATAAATTTAAACAAACAGCACTTATTTTTCAATTTTAAATAGACTTAAACAAAAAAGGACCCTTGTCAGTGTTGATATGAAAATTGAAGAAAGAAAAAAATGGCTGATACTACCATGAAAAAAGTTAAAAATTCTGCATTATAAGGTAAGCCAGTTTATTTTTATAATAATTAATATTTCTTTAAATAATATTTTAACAACTAAAAGTATCAATTTTTGCAGCACCAAAATTTTAAAAAAATTACTATACACATTTAAATAAACAAATAAGTGTTTCATTTCAAAAACAAGTTAAACAAAATTTTTAATTTTTATTAAAAAACTGTGTTGTTAAAATTTCTTTATGTATATTTTTGTTTTTTAAAAAATACGAATGAGACTGGCAACAAAACTTAAACTTTTTTCAAGTTTAAAACTTTTCTAAATCTAAAAATTAAAAATTAAAAAAGGCCATCTCACATTACATAACTAATTATTACAAATTAATAATAAGAAACCTTTATCCTTACTAAAAAAACTTATAAAAACAATAAACACAGCACACATTCTTACATACTTTAGGATAAATAAAACTTTAAGTTTATTATAACAAAAACCAAAAAATTTTTTTATTTCTTAAAAATTATTTTTATATAAAAAATACATTGTTATAAGTATTTAAACAGGCATTATATGTATAATAAATATCACAATTATTTAATAAAACTAATTTATCATAATTCTAGTAATTTATTTAATTAAACACAAAATATGCATTTAAAAACAATAAAAAATGTACTTGTCTTTATTATTTTACAATTTCTTGTTTTGTAAAAGTTTGACGAGAAGAACTAGCTGATGAGTCGCACTTCTCTTTGGGCTTGTCCAATAACCTATTCTAGTTAAAGTAAAGCGACGAAATAGGTTATTATATTAGTTAGTTTAAGTATAAATTATTCTTTTAAAACCTTAAAAAATTTATAAAAAAATTTGTTTTTTAATTCTTTTAAAAAAATATCTACTAAAAATAAATGTTAATATTTATGTATAAATAAAATAAATAGCTAACTAATACTGTAGTTGTTACTAACATAAAATTAGAACACTGCTCTACTAACACTTTGTGTATAAATGTTCATTTAATATTGCTACATCTGACCAAAATACCAACAAAATTAAAACACTTAATCGCCTCTTACAATATTTACTCATTAAAAGCCACAATACTTTAATAACCAAACTAAAATTTATTAATTAGTCTTTAAATAAAAAAACTTACACAAGCAAATAGTTTTACTTAATAAATCACCATACAAAATGCTTTGTTAATTTTGCTTTCTGCACCTAGTTCTGGTGAACATACTAAATCTGCTTCTGCACCAACCAAAGGTGTTTTAATTAACCTGCTTTCTGCACCATTTAAGGTGTCAATCTTTAGTTTAGCTATTTTGCTTATTAAAAGTATCAAAATTAATCCATCTATACTAGCTTTTTATGTTCTACCTAACCTGCTTTCTACAACCTCTGTGGTGTTTATGTATCAATTATTCCCTAAATATTTACCTGTTATTACATAACCTGCTTCTGCACCTATTTAGGTGTTTTTTCCTAACCTGCTTTCTACGCCTTTTAAGGTGTTTCTGTATTTAGTTACTTTACCCATTTATGGTAGTTATTTGTTAAAATATTCACGTTAAAAATAATTTTGTACCAAATATAAAATTGTAATACAGTTAATTTTTCAAAAAAAATTTTCTGCTTAGTCTAATCTTTATTTTTTAATATAATTTCTTAATAATATATTTTTCAATTATTATATAATATTGCATTAAAATATAATCTCTGTATTTAACTTTTTAAAAAATTTTTTCCATTAATATATTCTTAAGTAACATCGCATAACCTTTCCTTCTCTCTTATTCAGTAATGTTTTATTTTTAGCCAATGGACCAAGCCAAGCCAAAAATGGACTGTTTCCAATTCAAACTAAAAATTGCTTATTTATAGACCGAAATAAATTAAAATTTGCAATTTAAAGTATTTTCAGAATTATTAGGTTGTTTGGAGTATGCCTAATTATTTCAAACTGACGTTTTTAATGTTTTTTTGGTAAAAAACTTTATTTTAAAAAAAAAGAACATAAAAATTTTTTTATATGCGTTCATTATGTTTGACAGTTTTAATTTTTTTTGTTTTTGTTTTAGTTTCCCTGACAAAGACATATGTTTTATCAGTGTCGAAACGTTGGCGTTTTAATCAAATTTTAAGATGTAGCAACAAACGGCTTGGGTGACCGAAACTGCCTGCTACACTTGTGGGCGGTTTAATAATTCCTTGCGTTGTGGTACTAAAGAATTTTAAATATAATATAACCGAATTTATTTTTATATATATTACCGCCGGTAAGAATTTAGCCAGGTATAGCGTCGATAGAGCATTGGGCAACTCCCAACACCGTGAAAACCACTGTTGTAAGCCGGGTGGGTTTAGGATCGAACGTGGACTGGAATCAGCGGCTCACAGGCGGTCAAAATAGTGATACCCTTGTGACTCATGGCTATTTTTGTGACTAGTGATTTACTATTGTTATGCCTATGCGTACTGTGGTGAATAAAGTTTTGTTTTAACACATACACATGTAACCGGCTGGATCGGCTAATGAAGTACCGCAGAGGAATTTTTACCCTTCCTCAGGACACAAGAAATGACAACGGAGACTGTTTTTATAAAAATTTTATTTGACTAAAAACAAGCACCCACATTTAACAGTTTTAAACTATTGCAAATTATTTTTAGCACCAAAACTTAACTTTTAAAACTTTTTACGAATTTTTACGGCAAAATTAAACAACACATGGGTTGCAAGCTTTGAGGGAATGTTTTTGGGTTGGTTACCGGTTGATTACAACTTACATAAAAATTTAACGGAAACAGACCTTTTGCGGATTAGTAACCGGAGTTAAAAAGGAGGGTCTAGTGGGAACCAACGTTTACCCGTTCACCCAGAAAACCTGCAAGGATACACAGTGATACATAAACGAAATTTAAGGAGAGACACATACCAGAATTTCAGTTTACCTGAAAATTACACAAAACACATTTATCAAAAATATACACTTCAGAAAAATATACACTCTAAAAAAAACACGGTTACAGCTTCTTAAAACAAGGTTCCAATATGGTTTTTAGAGGTTACAGGTTTTGGAGATTACAGGCTTGTGTGAGATAACGGCTATTTTTGTAACGGTTTTTGAGATCGGTAAATAAAACAGTTCTTGTATATATTTGGAAAACAGTTGTGTTATAAATCAGCGCCGATTAAGGTAGCGGCGGCAAAACCCAGTATACCTCTCGCTCGAGGAAGACCGCCTGTTGACAGTCTTCGCAAATTTTGCAGTCGTCGGGGGTAACAAGGGCAGGATGGGGATAAAATTCCAGGAGGCACGTGTTACTCCACATGTACGTAGTCATGAACCAAAACCCTCGAGGAGAGAATACAAGCTCGGTCCATTGGTCGACTGAACCAAAACTATTTACACCAAAATTAATAATCATACGTTTGTAGCAACCAGACATTTGCGGAAACAAACGGTAGCGGTGGTGAGAAAATCAACACAAAACTCGATATACACCTTTTCGTTGACTAACCACCTGGTGGAAATTGCTTTTATATTTACGTTTTTATTTTAAACCGCGCACAAAAACTTTTACACAACCATGCAGGAAAAACCAAACAACCACTTTATTTTTACAACCACCACCAACCTAGTGCTAACTTTCAAAAAGTTCCAAGAAAACGGCTTATCAAAAGTTTCCACCAGTTTTCCATAGTTCGCAGAGAAGTCAGCACTGGAAGCTACCATAATGCATCGTGTTCGAAGGGGAAAAGCAAACCAGTCTTCCCCGGCCTTTCAAAAAGTTAGTGGTTTTCCAAAGGTGACGAAAATCATCCTCCACCAAACGGCCACCTCAGAGTTTAGGCAGAAACGGGTAATATCTCCATGAAACATTACCCTTCTGGGTGCAAAACGGCGCTAAGCCAGATCCCTCCGACTTTGCAAAAAAGTTTGATACAAACGTCACAATCGTCAGCGACAAGTGAATTTCCTCTGTGTCCACAGGGTCCCTCAAGAAAACAGCTGAAAATATGTGATGAGGCTGTGAAACATCATCACATTCGGTACAGAATATTGCGAAAGCCCGCTCAAACCGACTTCCAAAAAAGAGTTTTGTTGAGCTGCCTTCCTGCGAGCCCCGAAGTCATTCTTGAGCGGTCTCGGATTTTTCCTGGAAAAATGTCATAAAGTTGTAAATCTTTACCGCATCGGGTTCAAAAATGACCCGATTTTTACCTCCACTTGGGCCGATTTTTCCAGTCCTTATTAGTCGGTGGGGGCATCCAGCTGTCGTCCTCTTCCTCAGAATCGCTGGACGGCACCGTAGAACGGCGGTGCGGACGCCTGGGTCGCTCCACTGATCGCAGTGGAGGTCGCGATGTGGCTGACAACGGTTGACGAGCGCTTTGGGCTGGGTCATCCTCCCAATTCGGCACACAGTTGGCAAATAAATCGTCCTGAGGGACACAGTTCGCGAAAGGGTCCTCTTCCTGAGCTGGAACAATCCTGTCCTGACGGTCCCGCGAGCGCTCTACAGACGAGTGGCGTCACCCAGATTCAGGCCACGAGGCCAATTCGATGGTTGGTCCCTGTCTGTACACGGAATGAACGGCTCTAGATGCGGAGCCCGGTTGTGTTGAGACCGTATGACAATCCTGGGGTTCAGATGACGGTTGTTCACCCAAAATTCGCTTTCATTGCTAATGGGTGGTATGTCTGGTATCTCTGGTATCTCGCCACACAATTGAAAAATCGCTGCCAACCACGCTCTTCCACTTCCTGAAGATGCTGACACCGCAGATGCGTGCAATCCGGTTGCCCACAATGGCGACCGTGCGGTACTCTCGTCGTCTGATAAGTTGGGTTTGCTAAACAAAAACATTTTTACAGTTTTTACATCTTAGATAGTCAAAAACCCAACTTTTCGTTTGCATTTTCTTTATAAACATACTTGTTTTTGCATGAGTTCAGATGTCCTGAAATTTTTAACGAAAAATTTCAGGACTCTTACTACCACTTTACGACTAATTTAACTTTTTACAAACAATTTTTATATTTTTAGCTTATTTTTGCTGGAATATTTTGTACCTTATTTAGTTTTGACTAAATTTTTAATAAAATTTTGTACTATTATTACATTTTTACAAATTTTTGATAGAAATTTGTACCTTACACTACCAGTTTTAATTTATACAACGCATTTATTAATTAACGATTTTTTATTATTTTGCAAAGGAGCAGTTGGGTGTCCCCCTTTTTAAGTTTAGATTTTACTTTACTGTTTTTATTACTTTTAACTAAATTTTACCCTGAACAGAGCGGGTTGGTAACCTACTTTACATAGCACCCCAGAATTCTCACGGCGTCAAGTGGAAAACTGTGGCGTGTTTAAACAATTTACAACATTTTTAACTTAATATAACACCCCAGAATTCTCACTACGTCAGGTGGAAAACTGCAGCGTGCTTAGGCGACTTTTTACAACATTTTTACTTTTTTATTTTACTTTACAACATTTTTACCCGCGGCTGCCTATATACCCAACATCGTGTATGTGTATCATTTTTAAAAACTGTGCATATTCCGATACCCCGACTATCGCGGTTTTTACATTTTTTTAATACTATACATAATAAATTTACTTACATTTTTCATCTTCTCAATTCCTTTAGTAGTTACCCTCCCTATCCATTCCAGGTACTTCTTGCATCCAAGGGGCATTACGAAAATTTAACTTTTTACTTTTTAACAGGGGCGGTGAAGATTTTACCATATGGGATTTCCAAAACAAAATAAAAACTTTTTGACATAGGGTGTTGACGATTACGGTTGGTTAATGACATTGCAGTTGATGCTTTCCTCAGACCCAGCGTCGTAGCTGTCGCTCGAGTCAGGCAATGACAGTTGGTCAGGCGGAATCTTCTTCCGCAAAGCTCGTTTCTGTCCCTGATTCAAAAGTTGTAACCGCAACTTTTTCATCCACTGTTTATGAGTCATCCCGTTAGGGGGATTCGCATACGGATCATCTCCTTTGAGTTCCTTTACGATTTTACCTTCTGTGCACTTTTTATCCTCATTTCCATCGTCACACTCCTTAGAGCTGGAGGTGACATTTTCGGGACCTCCAGGCAGTTCAGGCGGATTGCTCACAACGTCTATTTTTAAGTGGGTATTAGGGTATCTTTTCCACTGGGCTGCTTTTTGGGTTTAACCACAACAATATCGTAGGGTCGACCTTTCAGAGGCTTGACTTTTAGATCTCTGTGGAGTGAAGACATTACCTCAACAGGCTGCCTTTTTAGGTTCCGGCATTGCAAATTGAAAAAGACCCTTGGGGCAACGTAATGCGCCCTATGTTGTTCATTAACATCGCCAGCAGGCTCAGCAGCTGCTTTGGAATTCATCTCCCCTCTGGGAACCTTAGGCACTAACAAATCATCGGGGCTGAACCAATACAGTGTAAGCCGTTCCAGGCTGATCCACTTAGGTTTCCACGACACCTGCGGTCCTTTACTCTTATACGGTTTAATTTGAACGATCCCCTTACTTTCGTCCAGTTGGACTACCTGATAAGGTCCAACCCATTTACTAACAAACTTTGAACAGTCTGTGGGTTTTATTGAGGGGTTATATTTTAACATGATACTATCAACGCTGACCGGTTTATTGTGAACCTTTTGTCATAATTTCGCTTTTGTCGAGCCTGGGCCTTGGGAAGTACCTTCTTCACCAGATCACGCGCATGCGTCATAGCGACGCAAGCACGATCCAGATAATCCAGATCCAGACGATTCATAATCTACGTAGGGCGACCAAACCTTCTGATATTTTACATCCAAAGGCACGCGCATATCCCTACTGTAGATCAGATAAAACGGGCTTTCCCCAATGGAGTCCTGTGGTGCTCGATTATAAGCGCTCGTGACAAACGGAAGCGCAAAATCCCAATCATCGTAGTGATCGTTAACATAGTGAGACAACATATCCCATAAGGTGCGATTGAACCGCTCCGTCAACCCATTGGCTTGGGGATGGTACGGTGTCATAAATATCTTTTTAGAAGACAATATTTTACACAACTCGGCGATATTTGAACTCTTAAAATTGGTCCCCTGGTCAGTTAGAATTTCCAGCGGGCACCCATGCATGGAAATTACAGGCTCTAGTGCCACTTGGGCAATGGTTTCAGCCTTCTTATCCGGCAAGGCGAAGCACATTGCATACCTCGTTAAATACTTGGTAACTACCAGTACATATTTATTTCCTCCAATGGTCTGCGGTAAAGGACCAAGTATATCCATGGCGATCTTGTCGAAAATATTCCTGACCGGAATCGGAACCATCTCAGGTCAAGCCGCCTGCAAATCAGACTTTCGACGCTGACAAGAGTTGCAAGTAGTGACATACTCTTCAATATCACTATGCATATTTGGTCAGTAATATCTTACGGTTACCTTGGAAGTGGTCTTTTTGACACCCAAATGTCCCGCCATTATGTTGTCATGAGCAGAGCGCATAACCTCCAGACGTTGCCCCTTCAGAAGGGCAATCCTGTCTGGAAATTCCAGACTAAATCGACGTCAAGGCGAGTGTGTGTGACATAATACCCCTTCTTGAAGGTAATAATTTTCCCCCATTGGTTCACTTTCTTTTGCATAACTAGATCAGTAGGCAGAGCGTTGCCAAGTAGGTAATCAATGATAGGGGCAAACTGGGGGTCCGCCCTCTGTTCACAGAACAACACGGCATTATCGCTCTGCTCCTTTTTCCTGGTATGAGACCGAAGAGTTGGACATACAACAGGAGCATCTGTTACACAAGCAGTTGGCCTAAATACCACTAAGGCCTGAGCAGGAGGTTTACTGTTTACCTCCTGAGTTACATTTTCCACGTCCGGGGTTTCACCTTTTCCTCCCAGAGTTGGAGTTTTACTCTTTTTACTCTTTTTCTTCTTCTTCTTTTTTTTCTTTTTTCCTGAGTCAGTTTTGAGAATAGCAACCGACTCTGAACCTTTAGGTTCCAAAGGTGGACTGGAGCCCGCGGTTGCAACGGTGGACTCACTCGAGGACATGCCAAGCCGCGGTGGCTCACCCCAGGTCAGGTCATCCGCTTGCGCTCCACAGCTCCGAACCCGTGGCACATCCTCCTCCATTTCGTCTCTCGATGGCTAAAACCTCCGCGGAACACAACTTCTCCTTCAGAGTGTCGAACGCTCGCTGACATTCGTCGGTCCAGTAAAATCTCTTCTTTTTCCCCATGAAAGAGTACAACGGACTAGCGATTTGTGCAAAGTTCTTTATAAACCGTCGGTAAAAATTTGCCAATCCGTGAAAAGACCTTACCTCGGTTTGACTATGCAGTACTTTGAGGATTTTAACGCAGGCATTCTTGTCAAGATTGGGTCGCGATCCCTCTCAACTGACAATATGCCCAAGAAACTCCACGGAAGGTCGGCAAAACTCGCATTTCTTGGGTTTTAGCTTCAACCTCGCGACTCGCAGTCGATTAAACACTTGGTCTAAGTCTCGGAGGTGGTCATCAAATGTTTTAGAAAAGACAATTATATCATTGATATAAACGAGACAAGAGTCCCAACTCAACCCAGACAGCACCAACTTCATTAGTCACTGGAAGGTTGAGGGAGCGTTACACAGTCCAAATGGTAATACGTTGAACTCATATAAGCCTCCCTGGGGCTCATGAATGCAGTCTTTTCCTTATCCCTCTCTTCCATCTCTACTTGCCAGTATCCCGATAAAATATTGAGAGCGGTAAAATAACGGGCTCCTCTCAGCCTTTCCAACACCTCATCAATTTGGCGGAGGGGATATGAGTCCTTTTTATCAGCTTATTTAGTCCGCGATAGTCCACACAAAAACGGTTTGTCCCATATTTCTTGCAAACTATCACTATCGGACTAGACCACGGGCTTCTAGACTCCTGTATCACCCCTCTATCTTTCATAGCGGCTATCTCCTCGTCCTAGCGGTAGGGTTGTTGATGGTACGGAGGGTTACCACCTGTATCAATCTCATGTTTCAATCCATATTATACGGCCCCGACAAAAAGACGTCTCCATTGCGCCAGACAACCTGTTTTATCGCATCAGCTTGATCGCGACTTAGGTCCATCCCAGCCAAATCAATCTTCTTCGATGGGTCGAAATCATGCGGTCTTACACCTCTTTGGGACAACACTGCTGCCGCATATGCTACAACCTGCTGGTTTGGGTGATCCTCCGGACGCATCAGCAGGCCCTCCTTTTAACCACCATTCATTTAGGGAGGATTCGGCAACTTGGGAATGAGTTTCGCTCCGAACGACAGGGAAGGTAGCACATAATAATAATAATACATGCATAACTATATCGCCCAATTTAAATCTACGTGGTCTTTTAAATATTTTACAGTGCTTACCAAGCGGCTCCTCTTACCAATAGGGTGGTAATTTTGGGGGTTGCACAATTCAGCTATTGTACTGTGGATCAGCGAGGTCTTGCTTCGGAGAACAATTACGTTGAGACAGGTCGTCGTACGGGTTTGGCGATGCCAGTCGAATGGCCCCCCATCTGGATCGCAAAAATGGCGGCAAGCGCGCGCTATGCCCAGTTACCGGGGGGACCCCTACTGTTTCCCTACCCGTTTTAGCCTGCCTCTTAGGTACGTGTTGCACTTCCTGTTGGGGAGCGTCATGCGGACGCAGATGGTCAGGGTAATAATCAGCAGGTCGTGAGGCGGGCCTACGCATGGCCACAGCCTTGGATGCACATTCGTCAACTTACATGGCGGTTCCTTTTCTCTTTGGTCACCTCGATATCACAGACATCAGCCCACGTCATTCGTGTCAAGGCGTCAGTTGGAGGGGGAGGACGACGCATCCAGTATACGTCCTCCTCGTGATAGACGCCTCGACTTGTAGAGGGCAGATCCTCCACCAGGTCGGTGGGCAGTTGACCCAAACGATGCGGAACTTCGACAGAGGGTCGGGGTCTCCATTGGGGTTCTCTAAAAGTTGAAATTCCGCGCGGAGGTACACCCGGAAAGAATCAGAACCTCCCATACGCGGAGGAGCTTGACCAAAGGAGGGCACCTGTTGCCTCCAACTACCTTCTGGCGCCATAGGCCTACTTGCCTGAAAACAAAATACCCCAGTGTCCAACCTACCTTGGGCCTGTGTCATCAACGGTCGGCTTAACGGAGCCCCGGATGCGGGGACCCGCAACATCCCCGATGCTGTCAGTACAGCATTGTCATAGCCGACTTCCATAGGGGTCGGTTGATCTCATTCTACTCGGTTTACCCATCTCATCTGCTGATTAATTAACAGCTCCTGAAGCTCCCGCTGGGCTTCAACATCTACCTCTTGCCTGGGTCGATGCGGACCTCATCTCAGTCCTGCTTGCTTAGCCCAGGGCGGTACAGTTCCCAACTTGTTAGTAGGAAACCTAGGTTCCATTGTTCCCATAGTAGTTCCGGTGGAGGGCCAATGTGTTGGTTCCCCACCTACATTCCATGGCCAAGCGTTCCCCTTCTTGCCGTCGGCAACGTCCTCCTACTAGAGGTTGCAGCAAATGGAGGTTCCGGTGAAAGCGGTTTCCTCTGTTCTGGCGTGGGTGCTCTGCCCAACGCTTCTGCGCGTAATTGGCGGAACGCCTCCCTGAACTCTTCAGCCGTAACCCAACGGTTTGGATTGGGGTCTGCCCTGATCATAGGTTCTGGAGCGGGAAGTGGCACCAAAGGGTTCTTAGCTTTGATCGTTTTTTTAACGATGAGATGAACTTCCTCCTCTTTTCGTTTCTCTTCCTCTCTAACTCTTAAGTGGTGTACCACTTCAGCCAAAGATGGCATCTTTGAAGGTAAGGCTGCGTTGGCAGGTGCACATCCATCCGAGTCAGCCACAGGTCCTTTTGCCGCAGGAGGCTGCGCCATAGCCGGGGCGAGTACTTCCTCCCTGTCTCTGACTTTGGCTGATGCCGGAGCTTGAGGCTGGGGTTCAGCTCCACTTCTGCTTGAAGTACAGCTTCCGCGACCTGCTCAAGTTCCATAGCCTTCCCCAAAAGCGGAGCAGCATACCTCCTACCTTTTTGTGCCCAACTCTTACCTACTCCTACCTTTTCCTTTGCGGGAGGCTGTATTGGTCATGGATCTCAACCTGCAGCTCATTTGAACCGCTCCTTCCTTTCACGGATCCATTCTAACCGAGAGGCCATCATAGGAGGCTGCTCAACTGGCGGCGCCTCCTCCTGGCGTATTTCTACTGTCGACTCCTGTGGAGGCGGTGGTCAATGAATTAATTTTTTAGCCTCCTGGACATTCACTGGCTCTGGACGCTTACGCGTACGCCGAGCCATTGCCAAGGCGGCATTGCGTTTACGTCGCGCCTCTAACTGGGCATGCTTATACTACTCATCTAAAATTGCGTTCTCATAGTCACCTTCATATCGAGTATGCGTATCCGTAGCCTCAAACACTATTGACGATTCGACATGCTCCACAATACCCAGATCCATACGGTGAGTAGACTGACAATGCGTCAATTGGTAGTACGCTCGCAATGGCCAGATCAGATAATAAGGGTATCTAGTCCTGGGGGATCAGCCACACTGTTTACACGCACAATTTCTTCGTCAATGGTGATCCCCGGGAAGGCATAACTCCCGTCGGGATTCCTGTCCATAGCCCACCTTTGCCACTCTTGGTCAGAGGCTACCACGGCTCTTCATGGTACAGACGAATGTGGGGGAGTAAACTTCCCCTTTCGCACAGCGGTACAAACACCCTGGAAATTGACAGACACCCAATGGGTGGGGGTCTTGATAATAACCGCTCGTCCTTTACAACTGACGACAATTCTATACCCACCACTGTGAATACTAGTTGGCCTATGCAAATGGAACAGCCGAGTCCTATACTGGTAATTTACCTGCTGGCGTGTCCGTCTAGTGTTGGAGTGATAGAAAGAAAGAAAGAAATAAATAAATTTATTTTAGCAAAATGTTTTCAAAAAGAACACAACAAATAATAAAAATAAAAGATATCACACACAAACACAATATTAAGTATAAATTTTTTTATCACAAACACCACAGTATATATAACAACTAGTACCTATTAGTAAATGGTTACAAAATATAAATAAAAGACAATAAAAATAATAATAACGCATTACTGTTGGGAGACCCCATGATTTAAATGTATCCAAAAATAAAGAGGTTATTATTTTTTGTTAAAGAAAACATTCCAGATCAATAATTACAAAAAGATAATGTAATGTGTGCGATCCTCAAGCAATATAGTTCTTCATGAAAGCGTTAATTATGATATTATTGCTAAAAACTGCTCAGAAGGCTGAAGCTTTGCTTTGACTTCAGCACTGATACTGAGCAGGTCATTACTTTGTACCAAGATGTTATTGCTTGTGCACAGAGTTTATAAAAATGATTAATTTAGAGAAAAAAAACTGGGCGGAATTTGAGCTTATCACTACAAATATTATGACGTTGCAGCTAATTTAACGATTTTCTAAATATACTGACCGATTTAGAGGTAACCTGGGAGGCACTAAGAGTGTTCCAGTTACTAATTACTCGATTAGGGAAACAATATTTTCTTGCATCAATTCTGCTATCATCAACTTGTAGTTTAAATGGATGACCTCGTGTTGGGTTAGTATTAAAAGAAAAAAGGTTTTCTGCAAGGAGGCTAGATTTTCCATTGATTATTTTATATACTTCACATAAATCGGTTTTATTTCTTCTGTCTCTTCTGGGAAAATTCCATGGGGAACACGCTCACCAGTAACTTGCACAAAATGAGGTCGGTTTAATCGGAACAGGTTAGGCTCCGATTCAACAGGTAAGCAAGGCACCCGCTGCTCAATCTTGCGCTCAGTGTACCCATGCAACCAAAGCCGCTGCCCTTCATGCCGTCTTTTAGTAGCAGCAGTCCTGGCTTTAGAGTCCTTTAACGGCCGACCCACTATATTAGGGCGCATGTCCGGAAAATTTGCCAGTGACAGAAGCGATGTACTCCGCGGCCTCTGTGTGACACTGTGCCCAGCAGCCAGCTCAAAATAATAATCAATTACCCATTGTTCATGTTCCTCCCAGCGCATGGGACAATACTGTCACCCTCCTCTAGGCCTTTTGGGTGACTGATAGTCAGGATCCACGTCCGGACGTTGACACTGTTTTGGGCAGCCCAGTCCCAATGGAGGAACTGAACTATAACGCGGAACTGCCAGGCGCTATCAAAAACTCTTGTGTGTCGTATGTCCGGACTTGCGGTACTCGTTTTTGATACCGTCTGTACCATTTATTGGCTTCCTGTTCCAACTGTGACTCACGGACGCCTCCACTGGGCCTGCACCCTCTCAATGGGTGGGAAGCATTACATTTACAATCAAACGGGTCAATAGAGCTCCCCACGCTGTTAACCTCATCTTCATCGGAGGATGAATCCTCTCCCGTACCAAACCCTTCAAATTCCAGGGACTTCCTTTCCTGGTTTACGATTCAGGTCAAAGTTGTGCACCTAACCTCTCAACCCAACGCCTTCTCTGCCGATCGTAGTACCTATCAGCTCTTTCATGATTGGCTGACATAATACAGTCACAGGCATCGTTTGATCGATTTCATCGTCCACGGGAATGTGAAGACTACCAGGGGCATCCGGAGGTACATCTGTGGCATACGCCCCAGAGCCGAGACCTTGATTGAAGTCTTCTTCTTCCATGGGGTGGTCCTCAATAACCACCCCATCGTCCTCGTCTCCCATGCCAGCCCCTTCGGTGTCCTGGCTACCGGCGGCTGCTATTAATTCTGCACTAAGAACAGGTGAAGCGGGCATCATATTGTACAACGCAAGTCCCTCTGCGACACTAACTGGGGGATACATAACAGGAAAATGATTGGCGTAATTATACTGCCCAGCAAAAATACCGTCCTGTACCTGCGCTAAAACAAGGTACACAATTTAGTAATGTCGGTTATCCTGGGCGATTATAAGTAGGGTTTTGCGCATTAGCTGCCAAGGAACCTGTCCCGGGGCACTCCTGCATCTCAGTGTTATGAAGTTTGGGTTCCCACACATGGGACAGTTCCCTTTCTACATCAGTGCTCAGCCCAACCCTACCCGATGCTGTCGACATACCCCCCACTGTGGTTCCTTGGTCAATAGATTGTGGCGCGGACAGTAACAACAATGCAGATGCAGTCGTATTTGTTGCAGAAGGTCCTCGACCCTGAGAATTATGACCTGGGTCCGCGGAACCATTACCCTGAACAGAAGGACCTTGGTTATTAGGGCCAGCACCGTAATTACCATTGCCAGGGTACTGCCCATAACCATATCCTCCTCGGTTATGCTGATAACCTTGGCCACCATAATTACCGCGTCCTCCGCGATATCCATAATTATTACCGTAACTGCTGCGTCCCACGGTTGTAGTTATTATACCCATATCCACCATAATTCCCACAATTCCCCTGGTTCTGGTAACCGTAGATTCCAGATTGTCGAAAGGAGCGGGAGTCCAGGTATCCACCGCGTCCACGGCTCGCAGCCAAGTGAGGGCAGTCATGTCGAAAATGCCCCTGCTCTCCACACTCATTACAAATAGGCTGACCGTCGTCAGTCCATAGGCCGCCACTTCACTGTACCATAGATGGGTTTGGCTCAGATCTTACGACAGCAGGCGGTTCCAGTGCCTCTCCCACTGGTTCTTCAGTAAGAGCCTGCGCTACTGTGGCTCCCGCAGCAATTGGTTTAGCTTTTGCACCCTTCTTTTTTGGCTTAGGTGGGTCTCCCGCCGCATCAGGGGAAACCCAGCCCAAGGTGACCGCGGCCCCTACACAATTATGCTTTTTAGCCTTGATGGCGTCTTCAGCCATATTCTCAAGTTTCAAGGCTTTGTCCTAGTCCTGAGGCCGTTCACGCACTCCCAGTTGATCCTTGTTCACCAGCAGGAGTCCACCCCAGAAATAACAAATACGATTCTTGTTCCATTGACGCGAACTGTACAACGTTGCAGGGAACGCAGCCAAGACCAGTTCCATGATCTTAGTCAAGAACTCCTTGACGGTTTCACTAAGCTTCTGGACTCAGGCATGCAATGTATCAGCTACTGTTCCAAAAATGTTATTTACCTTTTTTAGCATTACTTCCAACAAAAGCTCATTCTCGTGGATATGGAACAGATGTTGATCATATGGATCCTTCACCACCCCTTCCAGATACATGGGGATAGTGAATATGCAATCCTCTCGGGGTACTCCCTGGAAGGTCATATGTTTGTTGAACTTCCGAAGCCATGTGTCAAATCGTACACTGGACATTTTTCACGCGAAAGGTTGAAGCTTTTTAGGGAGGGCGCCGCCAAAGTCTGGACGGACTGGTTGTTGGCGCCCAACAATCCCAGCAAGTCTTCAACGGTTACACGCGAGCCGGAGGCAACAACCTTCCCGGGTCTAATTTATCTTTTTCTGTTTCGTTGCAATTTGGCAATGGAGTGGGGCGTACATTCGCATATCCTACATCATTACTTCCCTCAGCTAACAGTTCCAGTAACTCAAGTCGCGACGTGAGGGGTCGGCGCGGTCTAGCAGGGCCATAGCCTGCTCCTTTCCTCTGCAAACGGTCGCGTTTGCGAGGTCGTGCTTGGCACCCTCTTTTCCCACTCCACTTGCCACCTTTTAGTTTCCTTCACACCTTGGAGACAGCGAGTCATCATTTCCATCATATACCGCCTAAATTTCGCAGTGTCCTCAGCCGCTGCTGGAGGAGCAGAATTTTGTACCAAGGCAGGAGGGTATTCTCCTCCCCTCAAGGGTCGTCGCCCATCTTCTTTTCCTAACATAAGCGGTGGAACGTTTACCTGTTCACCCAGAAAACCTGCAAGGATACACAGTGATACATAAATGAAATTTACAGAGAAACACATACCTGAATTTCAGTTTACCTGAAAATTACACAAAACACATTTATCAAAAATATACACTTCAGAAAAATATACACTCGAAAAAAACACGGTTACAGCTTCTTAAAACAAGGTTCCAATATGGTTTTTAGAGGTTACAGGTTTCGGAGATTACAGGCTTGTGTGAGATAACGGCTGTTTTTAGAACGGTTTTTGAGATTGGTAAATAAAACAGTTCTTGTATATTTTTGGAAAATAGTTGTGTTATAAATCAATGCCGATTAAGGTAGCGGCAGCGAAACCCAGTATACCTCTCGCTTGAGGAAGACCGCCTGTTAACAGTCTTTGCAAATTTTGCAGTCGTCGGGGGTAACAAGGGTAGGATGGGGATAAAATTCCAGGAAGTACGTGTTACTCCACATGTACGTAGTCATGAACCAAAACCCTCAAGGAGAGAATACAAGCTCGGTCCATTGGTCGACTGAACCAAAACTATTTACACCAAAATTAATAATCAGACGTTCGTAGCAACCAGACATTTGTCGAAACAAACGGTAGCTGTGGTGAGAAAATCAACAGGAAACTCGATATACACCTTTTTGTTGACTAACCACCTGGTGGAAATTGCTTTTATATTTTCGTTTTTATTTTAAACCGTGCACCAAAACTTTTACACAACCGTGCAGGAAAAACCAAACAACCACTATATTTTTACAACCACCGCCAACCTAGTGCTAACTTTACTTGGGTTGCAAAGGGCAAAAACCCGGGAATTATGACCAATTAGGACCAATTAACCCAGCTTCCCGCCCAATGAGCGTATGTTCTCTCTCTTAGTTATTGGCTCTTGACTCATGGACCAATTAACGGTACCCACGCAGGAAACCACGATTTGTAACACACACCCTTACCACACAGCACTACTCAGCGCCAACTCCGCACTTTTATACATGTGGCACTGGGAGTATGGAATGACCATATTGTACTGAAACATGGACCGTTATTAACAGAAACCTGAACTTTTACACACAATAAACAATTACAACAAAATACATTTATATAAACATGTTACCGTTGCTAAATAAATCAATTTTACATAATTACAAAAAAAACACCCAGATAAGCCGCCCGTCAGTAACTGACCGCAAAACCCGCGCGGGTTGGAACTTTCACGGGGCCCCACGCTACAAAGTGTTTGATTCAGCAGCTATGCATAACGTATTTTTTTCTAATTTTACTTATTGTTACATTGTTTCTATATTAATTTTTTATGTTTTTTTGTATAATTAATTAATTATAATCTATTTCTTACATTATTTCTTCTATTTTTTAAGAGAAAAAAAAGAATTTTTTTATGTCTTTGTACCACATTTGATCTGCAGGTTTATTTTCATTTTGAAATATCTTCTAAAACTTATTTATTCACGATCTAAAATGGTAAAAATATGAAGTTTTGAAAGAATTAAAAGAGGAGATTGAGAACCATTTGGAAACCATCGCTGAACTCTTAAAGAAAGAACTTTTGTTTAAAGAAAAAAAAAGAGTTTGCAGAAAAATTCGCTAACTGCATGGAAGTAACGTGCAACCTAAAAAAGAATTCGTTGCCAATATTAGAAGCAAGGTTTTTTAATGCTTTTAGCCGATGCTTCAAAAGTAAAATGAAAAAATAGGAACTCTTTGCGACCTTCCCACTGCCCTCGTAGTATTTATATTCTGAAGGAGTTGGAAAACCCCACTAAGGCCATAGAAAGAGTCAAAAAGATTGTAGAAACCCCCAATAATGGTAATAAAATTGTCACAATCGCTGAACATTTTCGCAAGTAAAAGTAAAAACGGCCAGGCGTATCCCCGTCTGCTAAAAGCTTGTTTAACATCAAAATAATTTCACAATTGAAAAATCTGTTAAAAACATTTTTTTTATTTTCAAAAAATATTAGTAAATCCAAATTTTTTTAATAACAAGTAGCTCGTGTCAGCCATACAACTGACAAATAGTTTTTCGGTAGTTTTCCAATGTATTTGCTTTTTTATTTTAAAATTCAACCTTTTTTTGATATTCTCAGGACTTCAAGCTTTGAATTGATACTTCATTCAGTCTAATTTGTTTTGTGGTTGGGAACAAAGCAGAAGGGTCTCTCCTCATAATGGGGATAATGCCTTGTGCAGCATATTGATGTCCATGTGAAATTTATTAAATTCAACCCCCGTAAGATCCCCTCGACCTATAAGTTTTCTAACGATATCTCATTTAGCTCAATCTTTTTTGTGGTTAAGGAGAAAGGTAAATCTCCCTTTGGGAAAATGAATTTGTTTAGCATAAAAATGTCAATGTTTTTTTTCAAACATTCAACCGCTTTATTCAACCGTTTTATACCTCAATTATTTCATATCGTTTTGTGGTTTAGTACAACAATTACTTCCCCCTTTTTAGAAAAATGCGTTTTCCACTCTCTCAGACACCTTACTGGTTTTTGAAACCAGTATTTCATACTATTGTTTTGGTAGAAAAAGTAATCATTGCAAAATAAATCCCTATTTACTGATTTCTCTTCAAACCAATATCAACTTTACAACAGTTATGAAATCTATTAATAAGTTTACTACATTTGCTTAAGACCAGTAAATACTTTATGGTATATCCGTAATTATTTATAATAATTAAGTAATTAACTGTGGCGGATAACGTTGAGCAGTTTAGGTCAATCAAATTAACAATATTATTTCATTCTTAAGTGGTCACTACACTCGCGTTCAAACACGTTTTCATTTCAATTTAAACATTTTTAAAATATTAATGTACGCGCTGTAATCAAATTACAGTAGCCCGCGCCTGTCGCTGCGCATGTCAAAACAATCGCTTATAGCAGCATGTGCGCTCCAGGCGGTGCGTGGGCCCAGTGGGTTCCAATTATTGTTTTGCGCTTTATTCTTCGTGACCAGTCGTATCCACCTGAATTGGAACCCCTCTGTTGGCAGTCCCGGCATAGGTACTTATATTTTTACCTTTATTATAATCAACGATTTTCCCTTGAGATGCCAACCGCTGTAGTTGGTCTCCGCCAACTTAGGTAAGGACTGTGTGTTAAGTGGGGAATTCACAGTGGCTGTCTGTGGATTCTCCTTTGAGATTAGGGCGACAATTCCGAGGTGTATTGGTGGAGTGGCCACAAATTGGGTACAGGTATTCTATAAAGAATTTTGCACGTAGCCTACCAACGCATTTGGTAGTTGTTTTAAATAAGTTAAAAGGTTACATAAACCCTCGGTGGTGTGTCGTCAAGGACACCCACCGTTCCGTAAAAATATCGTTTTATTTTTCAATCGGGTAAATTTCTAAAAATCAAATATTAAAACATAATTCAAACCAAAGCCTCTAATTAAATTAGAAATATTAGAAATTTATTTGTTTTTCTAACTTTAAATTGTGTTCTCTAAAACGGCTAAAAACATGGCCTTAACACTTTTAAAACGTTCTTAAAACTTAGTCTTTAGCTCGCTCAATTAACCAATAATTGCTCAAAATGTGCCATAAATCAATACTGCTCTTTTGCTCGCCGCAACGCGGTCTGTTTACTCGCGTAAATTAACCATAAATAAACTCTTTGTGTAAAGTGTTGTGTAACCTCTTATCTCCGCAAGTAATCTAACTGCCAACGCAGCATCTAATCCATAAAACACGTAAACTAGGTACTCACTGCATAAAACAAACTAAGCTTAAAATCATAATTAAAAACATTCAGTACAGAATCCCACACGACACATTGGAACCACGGAACTCGAACCTTAATCCAATTCCTCACTTTTCCCCTTTACGAGACGTTAAGAATTACACTAGTAATTTTAATGTTTCGTTGAAAACTAAACCCCACGACGAGATTCGCCCCTGTATTTATGCTGTTCTTTTCCCAGTTCGGTAGCTTCATATTTTCCAAGCACACCATGGCTGAGGTCTTGAAGTAACTTTTTGAAGGACTTGAGCAAAGCTCGAGTCTAATAGCTCTTATTTTTCTGCCCCAACACGGTAATGTTTTACTGTATTAATTAATATAAAACGGTATTTTCCTAAATTGGATATGGTCTTCGCTCAGCATTTGGCAGCATATCGGAAATATCTCGTCTAGTTTGTGGAAAATATTTGAAAAGGAATTCTAAAAGAATTCCTCCTTTTCTCAACCTTCCCTACCGTAACCCAACTCCGTGAACCGACTTGACCCCCCGGTCAAGAGGGTGTGTCGTGTGCCACCTCACTTCGCAAGGTTAAACACTGTGGTCAAATCGTGCAAACTTCTTTATTGTGTATTAACCGGCTGAGCCGAATTAAAAGAAAAGTGCAGCATAGAGCCTTGTAATAAGTGCGATAAGTAATCCGTGTGTACGGGGCCTCAAGATCATCAATTTACCGGCTTGACCCTTGTGCGCCCGCTACATAACTAATAAACACCTACAAAACGCATATTTTTCATTGTAGGTTCCCATTTTTGATTGAGATCGGTTCAAAAAACAAAAAATGATCATTCGTTTTGTTTGTAAAACTAATTTCGAATCAAAATAGTTTAAAAACATTATTGCTTCACAAAACCAACCGAAAAAAACATAAATATATTTTAATGTGCGATTTTATATAAAATATTGATTAAAACAAGCTTTTATTCGGCATATTGAAAAGTTTTACATTTTAAAAACAGAAAAAAATGGCTAAGAAGAACACACGTCCGGAAAAATTTTGATTTAACATCGTTTTCAATGAAAGAACAATTATTATTTTTCTCCAAATACAGAAAAACAATTTTTTTCAAAGAATTTATAATTGAAGGAAAACAAAAGTGCAAATTAAATCTTTAAAACTGAACTGGAAGCATTGAAAAGCGTGTGCACAGGCTTTAACTCCCTGGTTCAAATTATTCTAAAAGCGTTTGCTGTGGAGTTTGAGTTTTTGCAACACGTTATTTTAAAAAGCGTGGTTTTGAGAGGAATTTTTATGACAAACAGAGGTAAACATTTTGTTTTTATTTTCTTCTACAGTGTATGCGATAACTGTTTAAACATCTTGTCCTGCTGTTTCTTTAAACCTCTTTAAACGAGAGCTTATTTTACAAAAGCTTAATTTAGTGTATACTCACAGTATGCATTTTAATCGGTATTAATATCTATTGTTTGTAACTTTCGTTTCTCATATTGCTGTTATATACCGGATGTAAAAGGACCAAAACTATAACGCTAGCAACTAATTCAAAAATAAATAAGCTAAGTTATTAAATTACTGTTCTTCGATCTTAATTTTGTGGAAAAAATATATTCTGTGAATGATTTCCCAGTTTGGATCGTTTACTGAAATCTGGTATATACGTTACTGATTTAACGATAAGTTTTCTAATGTTTGAAAATTTTGGATGGTTTTACTACAGTTCTATTATTTGTGTATTCCCAAAACCACTAAAATGACTGAGAGAGCAGCATAAAGATATCCATGTTATTATTTTTTTTTTCAAACATTCAACCCATTTATGACATTCTCCGGACTGTAAGCTTTGTAATGATATCTCATTTAGCCCAATTCATTTTCTGGTTAAAGAAAAAGGTCCCTTCCCCTTTTAGGGAAAATGCGCTGTCCAGCATAAAGATGTCTACGTCTTTTTTTAAACTTTCAACCCCTTTATGACATTCCCCGGATCGTAAGCTTTGCAATGATATTTCAGGTAACCCAATCCATTTAGTGGTTGAAAATAGGGGTCCCTCTCCTTCCCCCTTTGGTGAAAATGCGTTGTTCATCATAAAGATGTCCATGATAATTTTTTTCATTGTTAATCCTTTTAGGACATTCATCAAACAATAAGCCTTCTAATGATGTCTGATCTAGCCAAAAGCTTTTTGTTGTTGTTGAGCAGAAATGTGCATGTCTTCTTTAGAGTGAAAAAACGTTGTCCAGCATATGTCCATGTTGATTTTTTTGAGAAAAAAACATGATATTCTGCCTCTACATTGACTAATAACTCTTACCAATAAGTTTGATAAAATTCAAAAACAAAAAAAAATTAAGTTCCAAAATGCATAGGGTCCCCTCTATGGTAAAATTGCGGTGTCCATTATAAATATTTCCATGGAAAGTTTATGACACTTTATGACACTTCCTGGGCTGTAAGCTTTCCAATGATACTTCATTTGTGTTAATCCGTTTGGTTGTTGGGGATAAGTGAGAGTGAATTTCCGGTATTTGCCCATTATCACTAAGAATTATGCGCTACCTTTAAACCAAACTACTACCATACCTATCGGTAAAAATATTGGTTTTTACCCACTTACGTTAAAGTTGCTTAGAGAAATTAAGGTCTAAAGTCCACGCTGCAAAATGGCTCACCAAACCAGAAAATACTCCATGAACACTGAAAATGAACAACTTCGCACCAGAGTGGCGGAGCTGGAAGATGAACGGGATCAGCTGCTGACACAAGTAGAAAAGCTTGAGAACACCGTAAAGAAGTCTAGCGGCATGGATGAAGAAGCCATCGCCAGCATATGTGCCCGAGTCATCCA
>JASAMX010009337.1:0-19582 GCA_030248175.1 Microlaimidae sp. YZB2_3 | reverse complement strand
ACTAATGCTTGCATAATTTTATGCAGACTCATAAGTATCAGTCAGAATTACAGAGTTTTAAAACATTAAAAAAACATAATATAGATTGACTATATATTTCCAATTATCATTTTTATGAACTTGCTAATCACTTGTATAAAAAAAACAACAAAAATAAAGAATAAAAACATTATCTGGAATTATTCTTTGAGGTTTACACATGTACATATTTTCATTATATTAAATCAAATAAGCATACTCAATTTATTGTGAGTCTTACTAATATTAGATCATTTTTATTTAAGATAGTCCACCGCAGTTAGATTTTGACAGCAGATCTTTTCTAATTAATTTTTACTGAGTAATTTAATGTGCTGATTTACGTTTTGACATTCATATTTAAAAAAATTGTTATTATCCACAATTATCAAATGACACCAATAAAATACATTAAAAATCCCTTTCATTAATAGAATTCATTACTGAAAACATTGTAATTTTTATTTCCAATTTAGAATATCTTGAATAATGAACACCTGTTTTATAAGAAAACCATTAATTTTAAAAAAAAATAAATTTTTCCACAATAAAAATATTGACCAGGTGAGACTTAAACCCACAGTTCAGAGATATTGAATCCTGCGCTCTAACCAATTAGCCACCAATATCCTTTTTTAGTTCAAGCAGAAGAACTTCAGAGGTGCAATGAAGAGCTTGAACTTCAGTTCTGCGGAAAACATCTAGACAGGAAAGACTGGTTTGGGACGTCAGACCCTTTCCTTAGCTTTTACAGGCTGAGGGAAGACCAGTCAACTACTGTCTTCCACAAGACAGAAGTTGTGAAAAACAACTTAAACCCCATGTGGAAGCCATTCAGGCTGCCAGTGAGGGTATTTGGTTGCAATGAGACCAGGTACAATTCTGTTAAAAACTGCCACAAAACATTCATATAATCATTGCTTTAACTTTTGTTTAGTATAAAATCTCTGGACCAATCTAACCCATTTCATTATTTCTATATTGCTCAGAAATTGTGCAAAATTTACCAAAATAAGTGTTTTAAATAACATATAAAAATAATTAAAACATGCCTAAAATAATAGATATAATACATAGAAACTTAAAAATGAAAATTTTCAGGAATTTTTTCTGTTAAAACAAACTAAGTTTGAACAAACTTCTTACCAAAATTTTAGAGCTCTTGTGTTGTGTATATTTTTTGCAATGCAAGATTTAGTAAAAAATATTTTAATTTTTTTAAAAATGTTTTTTCAGTTTAATTTTACCCTAGTATTGATAAAGTTTTCAACCAGGTTCTTTAATAGTGGTCATCGTTTTTTTAAACATATCAACCAATTTACTTTCAAAATTTTTTTTTATTTCAATACTTTCATTTTAATGCTCACAAACTATGGTCATGCTAATTACCAATTGATTGATAATTGCTAATTAATTTACTAAATCTTTATCTGTTTCTTTAATACCCATAATTTCATATTAAAATATTTTCTAATTATTTTGATCATGGGTTATAAGTATAACAAGTATAGTTTAATAAAAACAAGCCTACTATTATTAACAACAAGTCTCTTCCAAAAATTTCCTGTTTTTAACAAAATAAATATTAATAAAATCTATTTTAAAAAAACAGAGTTTTTATTTTTGATTTTTGCATTCTTGCTATTATTAGTATTTTTAAGTTAGTCTTTTGTTGTAATCAAATGTCTTGACTGGAACCGCAGTGGAAAGGAGGATCTAATTGGGGAGGTCCAGACGACCCTGCAGCAACTCAGTGCTGGTCCTGGGGACAGTACTGTTTTTGAGGTATAGATAGTTACATCTTTAAATCTTATATAAAAGTTAAGTATCATTTTTATTAAAATTGTAATATTCTAAATATAACCAAACCTTTTTTAAGTGGTAGTAGTCTTGTAGAATACTTGTTTGAAAATTTGAATTTAAGTGGTAAATAGTCTTTTATCAAACTTATAAAAAAATTTTTGTGCGTTTACAAAACAAATATATTTTTACAGCTGCAAAAACAGCCAAAGGAGGGTCAGAAGAAAGAAGAAAGGAGCGGTGGACAAATTGTTCTCCTCCATTTCCTTAAACAGCGGTAAACTGTTTTTTTTTGTTTTTGTTTATTTTACTTATATTTTAACATTTGTTACCTGGATGCTGGGTTTGCATGCAGATATTTCACTACAATTTAGCCCCAATATTTTAAGGTGTATTTATAAATATTTGTAGTAAAAATAACTTAATATAATAAACATATAGGATTTATTGTAGCTCTTCAGTCACTTTAGCAAAATAAGCCTCAGAAATAGTTGTACATTCTAGTCACAATTCTGCAAAACTATTTTTTTTCATAGATGGTACAAATATTTGATTTGTTTGTAAACATTTAATTTTTGTTGCGCTTGGTTTACAAAAATATGCAACTGTATGCTAATAATGCTAAGACTTGTAAATGAATAAATTTGAAAGAAAATCTTTGCAAAAATAGTAAAACCTGTTATTTTGTATAAAATATATTAGTGATGTTCCTACCCTCCAATATCATGCCATTTAAACAGCGGAGCTCCAACAGGAGCTCCGCCATTTAAAGTGGAGAGAGCTCCAGAGCTCCTGACCTCCATCCCTTAAATGAGCAATTTTAAGCTTGTTTAAACTTGAAATACATTAAAAGTTACTGTATTACCATTTTTAAAACTATTTCTAGCATTTTAAATAAGTTTGGGAAAAAAAATTAATTTACAAAAAAATTTTGACAAAATAATCTATGGCATCACTCTTTAATTATTCATAAAGTTAAGGGGGGGGGCGGGGTATTAAAGGTAGGAAAAAAAGGGGGGGGCGCGGGGCGCTGGGGGGGGTGGGCCTAAAAGGGAACTCGACACCAGAAAAGCAGTTTGGAAAAATATTTTTCACAGTTTAGTGATATCCTATTATAAAAAATGGTGCGACTAGGTAAAAAATCAAGGTTACCACGTGAAAAAGCGAGTCTTAATCGTTTAGGATGTTAATTTTCATGCATTTAGCTCTAAAGGGTAAAAAATACCGATATTCCAGTGGCGTGCCCGGGGGGGCGGTGGGGGGACCCTTACGTTTTTTTGAATTTTGGGAAAGAAAAATTTTTTTCTTTAATATTAATACAGAAACATTCCTGATGCCTTCCAAAAGCATATTAACAGTCAAAAAACCAAATTTTCCTCGCTTCGCGGGTAGTTTAAATTCACAAGTTGTCTTAGTTTTTCGATTTCAAATCAATTAAGCCGTGCAATAGTTAAGGCATAATTGTTAAATCAAACTACTATAAACATTATTAACCTTTTATTAACGTTTTAAAGACCTGTTTTAAATGTAAAGAAATAAAAAACCTTAAATTTTGTAATAAACATCATCTGGAATTAAAATTTCTAGTGTATTTTAGCGCCTTAAATTTAAAATTTCCTCCCCCGAGGGGCAGAATGCCCCCCGGACCCCTTTGACAAGAGGCTCTGTCCCTTAACCCCGCTGGGGGCTCTCGCCCCTCAGACCCCCCATTACTGGGGGGTTGCTTGTTGTTGTTGCATTACCTGAAACTTATCTCCCTTGTGCAGATTATGCAAAGGGCAGGTGCTAAGACAAGCCAGGAGGGGCAAAAAATTTCACCCCTATGGTTGAGACTCTTCGTCCAACATTAATAACGATGTTGGCAACTTTTACCGCTAGAGTGTTCACTGCATGCAGTGTTCACCCATTTCGAGGTCTTCGTCTAAAGGATTTTTTAAGTCGCCTGATATTGATCTTACTATTTCACGTCGTACATGGACAGCATAGGTGTTCCTGCAAGGCCAGTGCTACAAACTCCACACACAATAGAGCTGTATGTGTCCACTGGTTTGTTAGATGGAAAACTAGCCAAGAATGATACTATCCTGATTGTTTAAAAGATTGGCTATATTGGGCTGGTAGTTGGTGGTGCAGGAGCTGGACGGTGGAATGTATAGGTTGGTGATTGAGAGGTCAGTATTGTTGAAGTGAATGTGGATGCCATGCATTTCTGCATGTGGGTCGTTCTGTTGAGTATCCAAGTTAATTTTGTAGTTGATCAAATGGTGTACAAAGAAGAGTAGGTACCACCTCCATTGGAATTTCTGTCCTTCCTGATGGTTGTGTAGTTGGCAATTTTTGGATCTTTGGATTTTGGTGAGAGTTTGGTTTCCTGAATGGCTGCTATGTAATTGTGTGATTTATGAAAAAGTTTGTTAGTTCTTGTAGTTTGTTGGAGATTCCGTTAGCGTTAAATTGCAGGATATTTAAGGTAGAATTTTTGGAGTTTGTATTATAATGAGGAGAAAGCGTGCAGTTGTTACACGAATAACTTTGGTTGTAGTGTTTTAGACTTTGTAGGTTGCTACATTTTTGATACACCCAATTGTTACATTTGGTGCATTGGACGCTGTTTCTATTAAGAGTTTTATTACAGTTTGCACAAAAATATTGCGTCTTGTTGGGGTCAGGGTTTGGGTGAATGTCTCTGGACAGAGTCATCAGTTTTTTCGGCAGCCATTTTGGCCGCCGATTATAGAAAAAGGATGTGAAATATTGCATCGGCAGTCAGCAGTGGCAAAGATCGTTCGAGTTGACTGGAAAGAGGTAGAGCTGTTGACCATTTCCATGCTGGATCTGGGCAATGTCGCTGCGTGGAAGCCGCTCTGTAGACACCTAATATGGGGGTGTTTTTTTGGAAAAAATCAGATGTTTTTTTTTGTTCACTTACCCATACATTTGCATTTGGTGTATCTAACTAGAGTTATATTTTTATCACGTAATATTAACTCTTGTTCTGTTAAATTGAGAAAAACTGTTTTAATATGCCTTTTTTCAACGAAGCCTATCTCGGCGTGGAATAGTTCACCAAATTTGTTAAGAAAACTGAACTGACCGGAAAAAAAACCCTTTCTCCCAATATATAGTTTGCTTCTGTCCGTCACGTATGGCATGAGTTATACACAAAAACCGACAGAGTATCCTTACTATATCGTTCCACCTTAAGATATATTTTTTTCACAGCAAATGGTGTACCTAACAGTTGTTTTTAAGATTAGATAATACTACGTTTTTTATGCTAAAACAATGTTTAATGTTCATTGGCAGAAAATTTAATTCAATTAAAATTAATTCAAATTAAATTAAAAATAAAAATAATTATAAACGCGATTTAGGCTCGTACGTTCCGGAAAACAGCCCCAACTGCTCTCCGATTTGCTCCCCGCACGCCCCTGACGCTCACGAAGACGGCGATTGGTTCAAAACGGAAGTGGGCCGTGGCGCGGCTCCGGCCGCTCCTCTGGAAACGGCCGCCTTCCCCGGGAGCTCCGGAGCCGGGAGCTTCCTCGGGAGCGCCTCCCCAATCAATCCCCGACTGGGTTTGACCGGTGGAATGTTGCATAGACCGGCGGAGGTGTTGAATATGATCAGAGCGAATTTAAATTTGGCGAAAGAAGCGGAAACTCCGCCGCAAGAAGCGATCATTTTTCAACCGGTCCCGGAGGAGGGGTTGGCACTTTCGGCGGGAAATGGTAAGTTAAGCTTACAATCTGGTAGATAACTGTTTGTGGAAGGAATCCAGTGGCGTGGGCGGAGGGGGGCGGCCGCCCGCCCCTCCCCCCACCCAAAATCCGGTGAAGCCGGATTTTTTCGGGACCCTTACGTTTTTTTTAATTTGGGGAGAAAAATTTTTTTTCTTTAAATATTAATTCAGAAACAGTCCTGATGCTTTCTAAAAGCATAAAAATACCCAAAAAACTAAAATTTTTCCCGATTCGCGGGAAGTGTACATTATTAATTTAAGTTAGTTTTTTTAAATTTCGATCGATTATACCATTGAATATATAGGTACTACTATACTATCGTGGTCAAGAACAAATGGTTTGGATATGGTTTGGTTAGCATGATATATTAAACTGTGCTCAAACATACCATATTCCATTCTTGATGTTCTAAATGAAGAAGAAAATAACAACAATGTATTTATTTTAGGTTTTCATTCAGATACTTGAACAAACGGATGTGAATATATTTAGACAATGCACTTAAAATTTTAAGTGTGCATTGCTTTATATATTTCGCCTTAGGTTCAAAAAGTACGGAACAATAATATGGCCTACAAAAACCAAACTCTGGTTTAATAAGGGGGAAATTATAAAAACGCAAATATATTAAATTTAACACAAATAGTTTAACACATAGTTAAAACAATTTTAATTTTTTCATAAAGTAATAAAGTAAGGCAGTTTAAAATAGTTCAACAGAAAAAACACAATATAGGTATATATAAACACAATATGCCTTTGCCTTAGTTATTGAATGGCAATATTCTATAATAAATGTTAAAACTCTTATACTTTATGAAATATATTAGGTTTATTTGATATAGATATTTGATAAAGGCTGCTTTAAACTCCTTAATAACGGTTTTTTCGGAGTAGTTCGCCTCTCTTCACCCCCCTTTCTTGGCGAATCGTGACATTTTGTATAGCTTTCCTTTTTCCCTTTTTGAATAGTTATAAAAACTTAATACAAAATCTTAGTGCATTCTGAAACCATGAATTGTTTAATATAAAAATTTTACCCAATACGTGGGAAGATCAGATATATATACAGTAAAACTATTATACAGTATATATATACTGTATAGATCTATATTATATACATTAAAACTAATATTAGCAGTAATATTTTTTGTTATTATAACTTCAACCTTACTCATGCGCAAAATTTAAAGATGTCTGGCAATATATTATAGCTTTGTTTATAAAATTTAAACGCAAGATTAATTTTAAAGTTTAGACATAATTGTGCAGAAATTAGGTAACAAAACAAAAGTATATAGAGTGTATAATCACGCGATCACCAGGAAACGATTTTTAAGCAATTTTTTGTACATATTTAAAAAATTTTTGCCTCCGGCGGCTGGGGGACTACCCCCCAGTTGACGCTTCGCGTCGGCTGGCGCCGCTGCGCAAGCGACGGCGCTTTGCGCCACTTTTGTGACAAATTTTTCTCCCCCCAAACCGCCCCCCCCCCGAAATGAAATCCTGGCTACGCGGGAACCGAAGTCTTTGGAGTTCCGAGTTTTTTTTTTGAAGCATGGTATTGATTTAAAAGACAATTAAACAGAATTTTAATCTAGACGGAATTTTTTTAAAAGTAAATCTTTGTATAGTTAATAGAACAGGGGGGTAGGGCGGAGTGTTGGTGAAAAACCCTTATACATAAGCTACATAAGCATGGGGGGACGGGTAGGGTGGAGTCAGGGACGTAACCGGGGGGGGGGGGGGCAGGGACGTAGCCAGAGTTTCATTTTTGGGGAGGCGGATTGCTACAAAAAAATTTTCGGGGGGGGGGGCTCTGCCCCCCTCCCCCCCCCCCCCGAAATTTTGGGGGGGAGGGGGGCGGAGTCTCCCCCTTAGATTTTTGAAAACGTTCAAAAAGCAGGGATAAACGTAGATAGAGCTGTATAATACACTGTTTTTGGCCTAATAACCTATTATCTAATGTTTTTAGCGGTAAAAACGTTTTTTTCTTAGTTAAAAATTACATAAGCACACATTGGCAGAGCCTGGATTTTACAAAAAAGGAATTTAGAGACGTTAGTTCAAGAACCCCTTGGCTAAACCCACATTGTAAACCAAAGCACATGAGCAGCATCTTGGCTCCATGTTTTCTAGGGTACCTACCTATATGAAAAAAATCCGAGCGATATTTTTAGGAAGGGGGGACGCACATAAATCAACCAATATGATTGTTTGTTTTGCTTTCTGTGTAGTACTTATTACTTATAAAAATTATTGTACTAACTTTAAAATAACATTAGCATCAGGCAACATAAATAACGAGATATATATGTATGTATACTATAGAAAGTGACCGCTGAGCGAAGCGAAGCGGAACAAATTTTTGGTTTTTGGGGGTCCATTGGGGTACTAAAATTATTTTAAAGTTTAGCGCCTAGCGATTAGCGAGGCGCTAGAAAATTTTGAATTTTTAGCCTCTGAAAACCTCCAAATTTTACTATCTGGCGACCATTTCGGCAGGGGCGGCGGCCCCCCCCCCCGCCCAACCACCAGACCTGTGCACTGCCCCCCCCGGGGTTAAAACGGGGGGGGGGCATCCCAAAATGAGGGGCGCGGGGGCAACTTTTTTAAAACGGGGGTGGGGGCAAGCAGGGGGGAACGAAAAAAAAGCGAAAAAAAGGAGACAAAAAGATGTGAAACGGGAACTAAGGGACAAAAAAGCGGAAATAAGGGTAAAAATAGGTCTAAAATAGCTGAAAATACATTGAAATAGGCTAAAACCTGCAAAAAAATTCGCGATGATGGCGTCATCATAGGTCAAAAATGGGCGCTATATTTTGAGGGTACTTTTTCATTTTGTGGCGGGGGGGGGGGAAATCCTCCAATAAAACGGGGGGGGGGCATTTTCAGAAACGTGCACAGGTCTGCCAACCACTATCCTTATTTTTCCTCCTGTCCGACCGTTTCGGGGGAGGGCGGTGCCCCCCCCCGCCCCCCCCCTGGCTACGTCCCCTGGGGGGGGTGGCCGCCTTCCCCGAAACGGTCGGACCGGCAGGTAAAAATAAGGGATTGTGGTTGAGTAGGGGGCGGCCGCCGTCGCCCAAATAGGTTAGCCAATAGTAAAATGTGGGGGTTTTCAGAGGCTAAAAATTCTAAATTTTAATTTTAATAAAATAAAATAAAACATAATATAATAAAATAATTGTTTATAAAATAAAATATAAAAATAATTTTAGTACCCCAGTTGACCTCAGTTGGCTATAGAATAATTATACCCATAGCAAATAAATAGACGAAAATTTCGAGGCTAGGGGGGGGGGGTGGACCCCACCCTGCCCCCTCCCCCTTTCTCATCTATGCCCGCCCCTCCCCTGGCGAAGCCACTGATCATATTGGTTGGCGAAGCCCTAAATTTTCCAGCCGTCTATAGCATTGGCTCGATTTTTTTTTCATATAGGTAGGTAGGTACCTTAAAAAAGATGGAGTCGAGATGCTGCTCATGTGCTTTGGTTTGCAATGTGGGTGTAGCCAAGGGGTCTGAAAGGTCTCTAAATTCCTTTTTTGTGAAATCCAGGCTCTGCCAATGTGTGCTAATGTAATTTTTAACTAAGAAAACATGTTTTTACAGCTAAAAACAGATAATAGGTTATTAGGCCAAAAACAGTGTATTATACAGCTTTATCTACGTTTATCCCTTCTTTTTTAACGTTTTCAAAAATTAAAGGGGGCTCCGCTCCCCCCCCCCCAAATTTTCCGCTTCGCTTTGCTCAACGGTCACTTTCATACATATTTCATTGTATACATACATATTTCTCGCTATTTATCTTGCCTCATGTTATTTCAAAGTACAATATTTTTTTTATAAGTAATAAGTACTACACGGAAAGCAAAGCAAACAATCATATTGGCTGAATTATGTACCTCCACCCTCCTAAAATTTCCAGCCGCCTATAGCACTGGCTCGGTAATTTTTTCCATATAGCAGGTACCCTAAAAACATGAAGATGAAATGCTGCTCATGTGCTTTGGTTTACAATATGGGTGTAGCCAAAGGGTCTGAAAGGTCTCTAAATTCTTTTTTTTTTTGGAATCCAGACTCTGCCAATGTGTGCTAATGTAATATTTAACTAAGAAAACATGTTTTTACCGCTAAATGCATTAGATAATACGTTATTAGGCCAAAAAAGTGTATTATACAGTACAGCTTTATCTACGTTTATCCTTGCTTTTTTGACGTTTTCAAAAATTACTCCCCCCCTCCAAATTTGGGGGGGGGGGAGGCGTAGCCCCCCTCCCCCCCCCAAATTTTTTTTGTACTGCAATCCGCCCCCAAAATGAAAGCCTGGGTACTTCCCTGGGGGGGGGGGCATTTTCAGACCGTACACAGGTCTAGGGGTAAATGATGTTTTTCGTAAGATACATCTTCTTATCACTTTATTCAAATCGCCGGACCTTGCATAGGTCTTAAAACTTATTTTGTATTTTTTTTAGTTTCCGGCAGCAGTAATTGTAGTTTGGTCAGTTGCAGCGAGGATAGCGGAGCGGAAGACGGTGGAACGCCCTCGCAAGAGTTGGCCGCCAACAATCCGACCAATCAGCGAAGCCCCGCTCTCGAAGACGACGAACCGGAAGCCGCTTCGCCGGCCAGCGGACCAATAGGCGTCGACCGGATCAGTAGTAGGCGTGGCCCAACATTTATGAACGTTGACAACGGTATTAATAGTAGATTTTATAAAAAAATTTCTAAGAATTAAATTTTAACATCTAGTAGATTTTTTGAATTTTAAAACTGAATTTCAGTGGATTAAATTTTACCAAAATTAAAATGAAGCTCAACTAAGGGTTGCAAATTGTTTTTATTGAATCGAACTCGAACTCCCCAGGACGTGTTTATATAGATGTACACATTTTAATTCGGTTTTTATCGCTAGCCTCTACACATCAATTGGCGCCTAGTCTCCCCCCGAATTTCAGGCACAAGCCCAGAAATCTAAGGGCCGAAAACTGAAAATTTTTCTTTGTCAAAAGATGGGTTTTCTATATTTAATGTTTTTTCTTAGATATATGACGTGTGTGGTTGGGGGGGGAGTGGAGGCTCTCAGATTTTAAATTCTAGAGAAAGAGAGAGAAATTTTCTGTTAAAAAGAAAAAAAATTCTGTTAAAACCGAAACGCCCACTGGTCTTGTCGCTAATATATAGAAGGGGTGAAAAAATTCGGAAATTTCAGGGAAGGTGGCCTGAAATGTTTCTTTTGGGTGGGGGAATTTTTAGGCTGGGTGGTTGGTATAACTCACCCTAATTATTTTAGATATTCGATCGGATTCGACAAGTCTGCCGAAAATCGCGCCTTCCTTACAAGAAAACACCATTGTTTCGTTAAACACAGAGAATACAGAACAAACCTCAGACAGCTTGGTCAACCTAAACTTTGACGACGAAAGCGGAAGCTCTGTGAGTGTAGAGAAAACAACCCCGAATAATAGTACTGTAACACAAATTTCCGTCCAACCTAAAGACAATGTTGAAAACCCTGACCAACTAAAAGCCAGTTCGGCACATATTATTCACGGTAATTTTGTCATGTATGATATTAAAAACCAAACAAAATAAAATATTTTTTTAAAAAAGTAAATTTTGTTTAAGGTTAAAAGAAAATGCCTTTTAAATATTTTTTCAGAATAATATTTTACACAAATTTTATTTCAGTTTTGTACTCTTTTTTTAATAAAAAAAGTTTAATTTCTACAGATAATTCCGAGGATGTTCTGAGTCTTTCTATTGAATCGGAAACACCTACCGGTCCTGTCGCCAATAGAAGGGGACGAGGAAGGGGCGGAGCTCGAGGGTGGACCCATAGACGGAAGAAAAAAGCCCAGGCCAGCCCTAAAGATTTCGAGGTAGGTATATAGTTTTTAAGCTTGCGGTTTAGTTAACATTAAAATAAGGTTTAAGAACGCACTGCAAAAATCCGCCATTTTTGTTACCTACATACATTTTTTTTTTAAATTTAAAGGGAGTGCCTGGTCAATAGGGGCACAGGGGAACATTTTTTAAAACGGAAATGCGGCAAAAATTGACATAAAATAATTAAAGTTAAAAAAATAGGTAAAATATTAAGAGTAGGGAATGGAGCGGCACCGTGCACAAGTATGAATGTGCCTATTGTGGCTTTATTTTGCATAAAAAACAATTATTAAGAAATTAAAAAAATTGTTTGCTTTTTAAATGTTGTTTAGAATATCTATAAATAATAATAAAAAATAAACAACAATAAACATCTTTTATATCTAACAAATATTTTAGGTGGTGTGCACTCCGGGTCCGGCCATAAAGAGCATTCTGCGTCGCCTCAGCCTTCGGCGCAGCGCGGGCTACTACTGCCTGAAGGCCAGTTCCAAGGCCAGGAAAACGCTGACTAGAAGCAGGCAGCGACGGGAAGGCCGCCAAAGGCAGCGAAAGAACTTGGCCTTCGCACCCGAAACCCCGCTCAAAGTGCTAATCACACCCCGTCCGGGAAAATTACCCGGGGTAAGACAGATGCCTGACGATCCGGAATCCCTGGTGAGCGCATATTTATCTCCGAGCTCCGGAGCGAAGTTCCAGAGCAATCCCGGAGCTTCGGAACTTCGCCTTATTTTGTATTAATATTGCCAATAGTAATGGACATTATTATTTTGTCAAAAAAAAAAATTTTTGTTAAAGTTATAAAAAAATAGCCCGAAAAGCCTGAATAGAATAATTTAACGCATTTTAAAATTGATCAAGCTTAAAATAGTTCATTTAAGTCGAGGAGCTCCAGAACTTCTTCTAACTAACCTAAACTAACCTGTCCAAATATGGATGTATGTAATATTACAAAATTTATCGTTTTAGTGTTTTTTTTCTCTAAAAATAACCTGTTCATATATAAATGTAACCTTACAAAATTTCCCATTTTAGTGTTTTTTCTTCTCTAAATTAAAAAAGAGGGTTTCCTTTGACTAAGAGTGGAAAAACACGTAAAAAGTCAGTTCCCAGATTGAGAATTTCGAGACAGTCAACATTTCTTTTACGGCTACGCACCTATGGATATCGTAGTTACTACGGCAAAATAAGCCACTGTCATTATAAAATACACGTGACAGTGACTCATTCTGTAGTTAATAGCGTTCTGTTTGAAATTTAAAATGAGTCACAGGCACACATATTTTATACGAACTCTGGCTCATTTTGCCGTAGTAACGACGATATGTCGTCTGACGGTTGTCTTTGAACCAAAGATATCTAATCTGGTTAGAAGCTTTATATTGGTTGAGTACCTTAATCTATATACCCAATGCGATGGGATTATAGCATCACTTCAATTTTTACCAAGTGCGTCCATAAATTTGTAAATTTTTAATTTTTTTTTAATTTAACAATTAAAGTAAACAGGAATTCGTTTTTAGACAGCGAAACCCAGACCGGACTTACCGATCGATCCTGGAGATCCCACAACGGCTCCGAATTACTGCGCTGCTTTGACAGAAAATAACCCGTTAATCGCGGCGGATTCGAATGTTTCAGTGGGTTCCACGGCGTCATCAAGTAGTTCCACCAAATCGAAGTCGGGTAAAAATATTTTTATTAAAATATTTATTAGTCCTAATAAATACTAGTAACATCTTCCATTGTGATACTGTTTCAAAAATAATATGACGTCATATAATTTTATATAAATCTGGCATGCGATAGTACACGATATCGGGTATCGCCCGTTTTTTAGTCAAAAGGTTAAAAATAGCAAATTGGTTAGCATTCTTTCTTTAAAAAACTCGGTTTTTTCGGCCTCATATTTCTGCCTGTCACATATTGATAAAACAATCTTAATTTTTAAATAAAAGGACTCACACTCAGGTAACTTAGAAGTTTAAGAAGCAGAAATGTTGAAAGATTGTTTATTTGTTAAGGGTATTTGGTAGGTGTAACCCCAAATCTCTCTTCTTGCATGCAAAGCTAAAACACCTTTTTCTACCCATTGGTAAGTTAACACAAAAAACCCAACTTTTGTCCGATAATAACAGTAAAACAAAGATAGCGAAAATTACCTTATTGAATTTGTTGTCTCTGCTACCAGCTACCAGAAAGGGTAGCGCTTTTCCAGTCCTCTTGGAAGAAAAAACACATGAAGAAAATACAGAATAAATGCACAACACAATATAGATATACAAAAATACAAAGCAAACTAAATATATAACAAAGCAAATACAAAGCAACACAAAATACAGAAGCAAAGGTTAGATGTGAAATTGAAATGAAGATTGTTTGTTTATTTAGAGTTAAATTACAGAGAAATGTTAAAGATATTGTAAATGTTTACCAATCCAATATTTGAATAAACTGAATAAACAATTGTGCCACTTGCAAGCACGATATCAAAAATTGTAAATGTACAAGCGACCACTAATATCTGGCACAACAACTGAAAAAGAACAAAGTTAAATTATTTGAAATTGGTTGGTAATTTTGTGTCAATGTTATAAATATTTAGGATTATAAAAGTTACTAAAGCCACTGTTAAAGACACAAATTTCTTACCAGTAGTAAAGAACTTCAGGTGGATTTTTATCCAATCCTTTCAAAATCTAAGTAGCCAAATTTAATATTAGTTTATTTAATTACTATATGTCATCAACAACAAACAAATAACAATAATCACTGACGCCTTTATATTCTTTGGATCAGTATTTGCCATGACCGCGACTTCTGAAACCAGGCCTAAAAGTTCTTCTTCCTATATAAGAAGACACTCCCCGGCCAATAAAGTTTGGATTGTTTATTGTCACGGTCAATTAGTGGAATTTTAATAATTAGCTATTGGCTAAACTAACGATTATTTAGTTTTTGTTTACTAGAAATTTTGTTAAATATTTATATTTTTTTTTTACTTTTGTAATATGTTTTATTTCAAGGTTCAAACAACAATTTTACCAACAAATTTATTTGCACAATGCTATTTTAGATTAGAGGAACAATCAACAAATATTAGTTAAAAAGAAAGACAGAATTATTCTAATTAAACATAAAGTATCACATTCTGACTTTTTTCACTGTCTTTCTCCAATTCCAATGGATAGACAGCAGACAGTGGCTTTGTGAATGTCTTTCCTTTTGGTGTTTGCACCCGGATGGTTCTTATTTTTCCATCTCCAGATCTAATAACTTTGGTTATACGGGCCAAGTCCCAACCGGCTTTTGATCTTAATTTATCTTCAAGGAATACCACTTCACCCACTGTTGGCTCTCTTGAGACTGAACCTTTGCTATTTTTGAAGTTCATGTGGTGATCTTCTCTCAAGCTGGGGAGGTATTCTCTTTGCCAGATAAATTTTAGTTCCTCTATTAAGTTTTGCCCTTTTTTCCACATTTCCAAAATTCTTTCAGCATTGCTGAGTTTGTGAGGGCGATAGTCAGGATCCTTTGCTTTCTCCTGGATTTCATCTAATTGATCAGGATACACCAACTGATCATATGGCAGCAGTGATAAGAAGTCTTTTGGGCTTATAGTTTTAAATCCCTTAGGGTCTTCAGTCACTTTAAGCAATGGTCTTGAATTGACAATGCTTTCTGCTTCATAAAGCAAAGTTTCAAGTTGAGTCCAAGTGAAACATTTGTATCGTCCAAGGAATTTCCTTAGGACTTTTTTCACGACTCCAATCATTCTTTCATAGAATCCACCTTTCCAAGGGGAGTATTCACTGATGAATTTCCAGGTGATTCCATGATTCAGAACAAATTCATTAAGGGCTTGAGGCAGTTGTTTTTGGGCCAATGAAAATATTTCATCAGCCAACTTAAACTGCATTGCATTGTCAGATATTATGAGGCTGGGTGTACCATACCTAGCAGTGAATCTTCTGAAAGCCAAAATGAATTGTTCAGTGGACATATCAGAAACTAGTTCCAAGTGAATGGCGCGTATGCTCATACAAGTAAAGAGGTAAACCCAACACTTGTAAGAAACTGTGTTTCTTTGGCCATTCTGCAACTCCACTTGCTTGTAGTATAATGGTCCAAAGGCATCTACTCCAACATTGAGAAATGGCTTTTCCATTATCACTCTTTCTTTAGGCAAGGGAGCCATTGGCGGTAGAGCAAAGCTTTTGAGGTTGGACTTTTGGCAGATCATACATCTTTTGAGTACTTTCCTTACTGCAACTCTGCCTTTTGGAATCCAATACTCATTTCGTACTAGATTCAGTGTTTGAGATGCACCCACATGACCATTCTGGATATGTACTTTCTCAATCACCATTTGGGTGAAAGGGCTATCACTTGGTAATAATTTGGGATTTATTGCATCTTTTGAAAGAGAAGCTTTTTCTAGTCTTCCCTGGCATCTCAAAAGTCCATTATTGTCCACTCTCACGTCAAGTTGCTTGGTAATTTGTGCGTTTTTTCCAGAAAATACCTCTGCAAAGTATTTTCTTTGGGTAAACAATTCCCATTTGTACTTCGCATTTTGTATTTCTTTGACTGTAAGACAACAATTTTTCACTGGGAGAGTATTTTCTCTTTTTCTTGATTTTTCAATGAACCTGTAAATCCATGCAGTGATTCTTAAAACTTTTAGCATAGAAAAACCATATTTTTCAGGATCAATGCAAAAAACCAAATCCTCAGTGTCAATACCAAACTTTACAGGAGTTGAAATTGTCTTTTGAGCAGAATTTGCCATGCCCACCATTTCAGTAAATATTTTTCTGCTGGACACTTCTGCATCAACAGCTTTCTGAATATCCTCTTTTAACACAGGCTCAACATTCCATGTTGGCCAATCCTTTTCTGATTTTTTGAGCCAGAAAGGGCCCTCCCACCAGAAAGGCCAAACAGAGAGGAGTTCTTTTTGAGGCAACTTTGTGCTCAAATCTGCTGGATTATCAGTTGTAGCAACATATCGAAATTCAACATTATGACTATTTCGAATTTCTTGAATCCTGTTTTTGACAAAAACCTTTAATGGGTTTTTGGTGTGAATCCAAGCTAACACTATTTGTGAATCAGTATATAAAATTTGTTGAACTGATTCAATATTCATATTTTGGGCGACATAGTTAAGGCACCTTGTTCCCAAAGTTACTGCCATTAACTCCATTCTTGGAATGGAAATTGTGGTGCTTGGGGCTACTCTGGCCTTGGCAAAAACAAGTCTGCTGTAATATTGGTTGTCTTCATAACAAGACCAAACATAAATATTAGCAGAAAAGACTGCCTGTGAGGCGTCTGTGAAGCAGATTAGCTTGATATCCTGAGGTACTTGTAAGTACAGCCACCTAGGCATGGATATTTGTTTGAGCCTTAAAAGCATTTCTGTCAATTTTTTCCATTCATTAGAAAGCGTTTCTGAGATTACTGTATCCCAGTTAAAATCTTCTTTCCACAATTTATTGAGAAGCAGTGTTCCATGAATTTTAACAAGAGATAGCCACCCTAATGGGTCAAATATGCTTGCAATTACGGCTAGTATTTTTCTCTTGGTATTGGCTGAGGCTAATTTCTCTAAGGAAGGCAATTTTGGCAAAAATTGATCAGAGGACCTATTCCAGGTCATACCAAGAATTGTTGATACTTCCTTTTGATCACAGTCAGCTTCAGGAATGGATTCCAGAAATTCATTGCAATTAGAATTCCATTCTCTCAAATTCATAGATCCTGACTGAAATTTGGATTTACTTTCAGTATAAAATTGAATTGCTTTTTGCAAAGTGTCAACTCCAGTTATAACATTATCCACATAAATGTTATTCAAGATTTTCTCTGTGTTTTCTGTTGGGTCCATGTTCAGGACAAAATTCACTGAGGCAGCTAAGAGCCATGGGCTTGAGATAACCCCAAAAGGCACTCTAGCAAACCTGTAGATCTGAATATTACCATCTACTTCAAAGGATGATGGATCCTTTAACCACAGAAAACGGCAGACATCTCGGTCTGGTTCTTGCAATCCAATTTGAAGGAAAGCTTTTTCAATGTCAGACACAAGCGCAATTTTATGAGTTTGAAACCGCATTAAAAGACCTCCTAAGTCCTCCAGTAAGACAGGTCCTCGCAGTAGACAGTCATTTAAACTCAGCTTGTTTTGTGATTTTGCTGAACCATCAAATACAATTCTAATTTTTGTTGTACTTTTGTCAGGTTTGATCACTGGATGATGTGGAATATAACACTTCACATAGTCATTGGACGTATCATCAGTGACTTTTTCAATAATGCCTTTTTCCAACTGCTCATTGATGATAGCGTTGTACTTGGTCATTAGATCTCTGCCATTTGGATCCTTTCGGAACCTGGTAATAATAGCCTTCAATCTAC
This sequence comes from Microlaimidae sp. YZB2_3, assembly GCA_030248175.1. Lineage (NCBI taxonomy): Eukaryota > Metazoa > Nematoda > Chromadorea > Desmodorida > Microlaimidae > Microlaimidae sp. YZB2_3. The sequence continues at coordinate 1,708 of JASAMX010009337.1, read as the reverse complement.
CAACTGAGAGACCAAAATTTGGCATTGGAAGATCCTTTTCATTTTTATATGGCCATTTTACATACACTCTGTTGTCAGAGAGTTTGACAGATTTTTCAAACAGCTCTTTGGCGCGCATGTCTTCCTGACAGTATTTTTCCTCTTTTTGAGGGTCTTGAATGCCAATCAAGTCTAGTTTCCAAAGATTTTCCAGTTGCTTCCCAAACTTATCATACTTGGCATTTTCAAAGGACAGTTCTGACTGTGAAATATCAGACACTTGAACATGTCCCATAAAGCAGGAAGATACAGTTGAAGAGCCGCAATACTCAGTTGCTACTGCTCCTGACAAAATCCATCCAAGCTGTGTATGAACAACATGGAGACCATTGTCCAATTTCAAAGGAGCTTGAGTAGAATGAGCAATGGCATCATAATAATCATTACCAAGAAGCAAATCAACTGTCACTTGATCCCCAGTTTTGAACTCTAATATATCAACTCCAATTTGTGACATTTGTTCAATATCACCCAGGGAAAACTTGACCTGGGGTCGTTTAACCTTCTGAGAAATCACAGGTATTGAGTTCATAGTCATTGGTAACTTTTTTCCACTGGAGAGTTCCAAGTGTAATTCTACTTCGGAAGATTCAACAGTAGAGTTTTTCTCTGTTCCAAAAGTGCTGAACTGGAGATTCTTGGTGTTAGTTTTCAACAACTTCAACTTTTCAACACACTTATGTGTAATAAATGAAGTGTAAGCACCACAATCCAATAACACCTTCACTGAAATGTGCTTTCCAGTTTTGGGATTGAATATCTTGGCTTTTACAATTTTCATGATAGTAATCTGGTTAGTAGCCACTGCTACAACCTTGGAAACTGAAGGGATTTGCACCAGCTGAGAATAACTGTCATTAGTGCTTTCAGTCTTGTCTCCAGTATTCTTGTTTTCACTAACAGCCAAATGTGGCTTGGATCCAGTGTCTGGAAATTTAGTGAAGCAAAGAGTAGAGTGGTGTGGTTTCTCACAATGAACACACTTGAGAACCATAGCACATTCTTTACCATAATGACCAGGCTTCAGGCATTTGTAACAATTGCCAAGACTTGAAATTCTGTCCCGTCGACTTTTTCCAGATGGGAATTTGGGGCAAACATTATTATAATGTTCCCCTTCACAGAAAATACAAGGCAATTGTGGTTTTCTGCTAGATTTTTTAGCAGCTCCTTCAGAGGTTTTTGATGCTTTGGCCTTTTGGTTTTTGAATGATCCATTGGAAACAACCTTTAGCTGTAAGCCAGATGGTGTCAATGGTGCATCATATTTCACATTTTTCTTGTTTCCATCTTTGGATGAATCTTTCTCCACTCTACTATCAACCATTGTTAACTCCAACTGCTTTAAGCAGGTATGGAAAGTAGAGTTGAAAGTTGCAAAGTCAGTGTGGATATTCTGGTCAATTTTAACCATGTCCAACAAAAATGACATTGGTAATTTTTCTTTCAATTGTCCAATTAGGACAGACATTTGAATCATTGCAGTAGTTTTATCTGACATGGCAATCATGCCTCGGACATGTACTTGCAATCTGTCATACATACATCTTAGAAGCTTAGGTTCAACTTTTGTAACCTTGTTGAGCTTCAGGATTTCATCAACATGATTCAGTTTTCTTTTGGTAGGATCACCATATTTGTCCATTAACAAACTTAAAGCATCTTGGTA
>JASAMX010009335.1:0-29075 GCA_030248175.1 Microlaimidae sp. YZB2_3 | reverse complement strand
GCATGCGTTGCGTGTGGTGCATGCGTTGCGTGTAAAGTATGCGTGTGCATGCGTACATACGTGTTATGAGGAGCTGGGAAATACTGAAATAGGTGATAACGGGATTAAGTGACACAAAATTATTTTGTCAAGATTTTGAAATAAATCATTATTTTGTCACATCCTTTTTTTTATTATCCATTTAATAACAAAAAATGACTTATTCAGACCAAAAAAATTTGATTTCTAACAGAATTGAGCGTTAAATGCACATTTCTTTCCTTTGTATATTTTATTTTTCTTTTCCAATTATAGCGGCAGAATGTATCTATATTTTGTTAATTTAACTATATTTTAATTGCATAAAAAACTGATTTTACAAAAAAAAAGTTTTTAAAAGATGAAATAATACTGGTTTTGGCATTATAAGTATTATCTTTGTGGTGTGCTGTAGTTTTACTGATTAATACCCAAAAGCTGTTATAAAGCTTTATATTGAAGATATTATCCCATAAACATATTGCATGTGTATTTTTGTACAGAAACATCCGAAAATAAGCATTTCTACGCTCTTTTTTAAAGATCAAAAATTGCCAAAAAAAATCGTGAAAAATAACCCGAAAAATTCTATTTTTATTGCTAAATTTGAAAAAAAAAACACAGCATAACCTTTTCAATTTTTGTCATTTTAAAATCATGTATCCAAATTACGGCAAAACAAATAACGTGACGAACGTCTTGATATTAAATTTACATTCTTCGCATTTATAATGCTTTAATAGATTTGTTTAAAAACAAAGTGCATTTATTTTTCCGGCTGACATCTGACAAACACATCACCAAAAATGCTAAATGTTCGAATGGCTGATTACACATGCGGGAGTGTGTATGAAAAATTAACAAAAATGCATCACATGAATCTTCTTTTTATATATTGCTTATTTTCGTGAATTCAAATAATTTTGATTTCCACACAAAGTTTCGTGCTTAAGTTTTATTTTACAGCTCTAAAATTCGTGCTAAATTTGCACTTTAAAAACATTCGCATTTACACCATTTTATTGTGCATGCGGTATATCGAAAAACCGTTGTTTTGGGCCTTATTATAAAAGTTTTAAATCCTGTTGGCTATTTTTGTTTCAATGTTTTTCGCGTCAAAATGGTATTTTTAATATTTTTAATATTTTAATATTGTAACTATAGCAACGTCTCAATATTTTTATCCAGTTAACCATATTAAACGGATAAAGCACTACAATTGGTAAAGCATTACAATGACCATTCTAAGTATCCTCGCTGTGCTCCTCATAAAAAAGAAATAAAATATTTTTGTGTAGTTTTTTTGGCGCTATTTACATGTAGTGGACAAATTGTTCCGCTAAATTTTTGAAATATTTTGAAATTTTTACAGCCCGCGGTAAAAAATCCTATACCAATCTATGTTCCAGAACAATTTTTATAGTTACAATAATAATCATAATTTACCCTTTTGTTTTGTCCTTTAACAAGGTTTTCCTTAGACACAATGTGTCCCTTTCGTGAAAACTCAAAGTGCAAGCGTTAATAAAAGGTGATTATCTTTCTCCTTTCATTGTCCGGCCTATGGTGTAATGGATAGCAAGCCAGAGTCGACTTTGGAGGTTATAGGTTCAGTTCCTGTTTCGGCCAAATTTTTCTATAAATTTGGCTGTCTAAATTTTTCAGCGCCTGGTTATTTCGCTTCTACTTTGGGGGGTCACATATTTTATTGCCGACACACAGCTCCGGGTGCGATACCAGTGTGAGTGTACCCCCCCGTACTACGGTAGATAAACGGTTTTGTTCGAGCTGGTGGAGGCGTGCGGATTAAATCCAAGAGTTCAGAGCAGCTCTTCTCTTGGTGGGAAGCTGTGGCACATGGTGTCCCTTCTGTGAAAACTCAAAGTGCAAGCGTTAATAAAAGAAGTTCAAAGAAAGTCAAGTTAAGTTACTTTGGGTCGTCACATTAGTCATATCATATTGCACTGGCCCGTATTAGTAGCGAGTTCTAATATTTTGTAAGATGATAATCAACAGCAATTCCCATTTATATGGGGAGAGATTGGGATATCCACTCAAAATCAAACTTCCACTTTTTAGTCTTTTCTCAACTCTATTATGTTAAAAAAATTTTAAATTAAAACGATAATAAAAACTATTTGTTTTTGATAAGTTAATTTTTCTGTAGTAATAATAATTCATTGTATTTATTTTATTTTAAAAACAGTATATATTTTTTTCTGCCGTAATGATCGTTATATAGACTAGTTCTGATGTGTGTAGCATAATACTTTTCTGTTGTTACAAGAAAAATTTGTTGTGGTTTGTATATTTGTGGTATTTGATCAAACCTGGCATTTATATGTAAAAAATACTATGAATAACAACTTAGTAGCAGCTTTTTTCGCACTGAAATATTATTGATAAACGATAAAAGGCTGTTAGAGGTCTGACGATCATAAAGTTAAAAAAACTTTTGGGGATTTTTTTGGTTTTTGTATCCACAAATCTAATGCACATACATAGAGTAGCTTAAATGTAGAATCCAGAGTTTAGGGTTGTAATATAAGTTTATGCCAGTTTGTTTATTAGTAAAGCTGTACCAGTATTATATCATACAAAAAACGTAGTATGAAATACACTTATAATTACAGCTTGTTACATAAAATTGTGAACAAACAGAACGAGATAAAGTAAAAAACGTCAATAGACAAAAATTTATATATTTTACAAAATTTTGCAATGTCATAAGAAACCAAATTAAGTTTTTTCTTAAATATCGGTAATGTTTTTGATTGAACAATATTCTAGCTTAGATAATTCCAATATTTTATCATTCTAACGCTAAAAAAGTTTTTCGCTAGTCTGTCTATACGTGGATTGTCGTTGCTTAAAATTTTTTTCCATTGCTTCGTGTGCGATTAATTGTTTTGATTTTTCATAAATTCTTTTGGCACCAAAATCAGTTAAATCGCCTATAGTAGTTTATAAACATTTGTTAAATTTGTTTTTATTATTATTATTTCAGCTTAGGGATTGGAAACGTATTTTTGTTATTATGTTTGTGCATAAAATCCGTTAAATAATACACATTTGGGTATTAAATAGAACACGATTAATAACGAAAAATATGAAACCTCATTGTTATTGCTTTCTAAAACAGTTTTTTTGTATATTTTGATTCAAAACATTAAAATTAGTCCTCTCTTTTATTTTCAAAATAAATTATACATTCATTACAATTAATGTTTATTTTAATATACAATTAACAATTGGATAGGTGTTACACGAAAAAAGTAACCAAATGTTCAGGTTTTTTTATAAAATCCACAGTATTTTTATTAAAAAGGTTAGGTAATTTGGTGGTGTGTCGTTGGAGTGGTAGGCAGGCGAAAATATTTTTTGTCTCTCTTGTTTTTTCGCTCATTTCTAAGTTCACTTTATCACGGAACAAATAAGCGTTCAAAAAAATCTAAATGCCTTGTTTTTTTAATGATGGCGGTGCTGTTGCAGCCGCTAGAAAGTTTTTTGGTGGAATTTTGCACATTTACATTGAGCATATGTTCAGTAGCACGATGACAAATTATGACCAATTTTTAGTTTCTTATCAAGGGCCCCACAAATAAAATTGTTATGAATTTCTTTTTAGTTTAATAATAAAATTACTTGAAATAGTTTTTTGGGTTTGAAAAAGAAATAACATTTTACGTTTTGAAAATGCACCAGTGGTAAAAAATTGTCACCACAAGCATCGGGTTATTTTTTTCTGGAGAGTTCGGCATACCGTGATGCAAAGAAAATTAAATCACTCAGGCGTCCTTCGATTTTGCTGGAAACAAAAATAGTGCATTTGAGCAGGCGACGTTCAGAATTATGAAAAAGTTTATTAAAGTTATAGACGATATTTTGTGTGCCTAGAAATTGTTTGATTTTAAAACGCCGATTTATAACCCAGCTTGGGGAAAATTTACTAAAATAGATAATTTTAGGAATTTGAGAGACCTGTTGTTTATCAGACTTGGATTTTGAGGTTTTTCGAAAAATCAGCAACTTGAAAACATTGTAAGAATATATTAAGTGCTTTTTTTGTTTCTAATTTAGTGGAGGTGGAGGCGATAAAAATCATGTTAAACTATGTAAATGCTGCAGTTTTTTGATGCTTTGATTTCTTTTTTAAAACCTTTGCAATTATTGTTTGGCTTGGACAATTTTTGACGTCATGAAATATATTAAAATAGGATATTTTCAATTTTCAAATACGCATGCTCCATCTTTAAATAAAAAAAAATAATAATTTTTAAAATAAAATTTTTTTAGGATCAGATAATTTTTTTTCTAATTTATGAATATTTAAATGTTTTTTTTAAAAGCTGAATTTTTATTCTAAAAAAGTTTCATTCTTAGTTTCAATCACCATGCAAATAAAATCATTTGTAAATTGGCACGTATGACTTTTTGATTCATTACAACCGAAAGGCGGTATCAGTAACAAATCGATGCAATGATGTGTTAAGCGCAAAAGCAACAGAAACTTCTTTTGTTAGAGTAGCGGCCGCCGGTTGGGATTAGAAATGCAGCTAACCTCTTAAGCTGAGAGTTTTTTTTTGTTCAGTCTTGAGTTATTCCGTTGTCAACCGGGAGTACTGTTCGTGCAAAAATGTGTAACCGAAAGGATAATGCACGCTCGACCGGTTTCTTGGGGTTATTTCTGGAAAAAAGTCTTCTTTGCAAGCTAAAATGCCGAGCGACGACTCATGTGAAATTTGCCGCCAAAGCGGGGGTGCCGTCAATATTGACTTTAGCAGTTATACTTACAACAATATTTGCGAAAGTACACCTACATTAAATCGAGTTTTATTGCAAATTTAGATGCAAGCGAGTGCAATGTTTTTTAAAAATTACAAATCAAATCGGAAAACTTTTCTAACGATTTTGGCTACTGTAGAATCTAAAGATAAGATGGCTTAAATAAAAATACGCATGCAAACAAAACATATTACTGTTCCATTTATTATGTATTAAGTTCATTTAAAAAACACTTAAAACTATTTTTTGCAAATAGGCCTGGTAAGTATTTATTAAAAGCTAAGCAACTCTTAAACCAGTCGGCAGAAAGATTAAAAAGCCACAAAACCAGTCTGAAAAAAAATTGGACTCTCCTATTCTTAGGGGTTTTGGCAAACTTCAAGCGCACCAACAGTGTTTGTTTATCCGGTTAGCCTTAAAAGGATAAGTTGTAAGAAGGTACGCTTAGAGCCAAAGCATTATTCTAAGCAAACATGGCGTCTGAGGGATTGTGCACCCTTTTTCACAGGTCGCAAGACAAAGTTGCAATCTATTGTTGCGTTCAGAAAGGATATTCTTCCAGTCTATCTTTTTATTATGTTTCTGGGTTTTGATTTTGTAAAAAAAAACCTTAAAAATATTTTATAAAAACACATTTAAAGTATGCATATTTTTATACCCTTTTCGTCTCGTTTTTTTCTCATTGGTATAGTTCCAATAGTATAGGGTTGATATAAATTTATGTTTAATTGCAATAGGAGTGATAAATTTAAAGATCTTAACCTAATTTTAGCAAATAAAAGTTGCTACGTTTGCAAGTAACAATTAATAACTTATTAATAAAAACATGTTCGTTTTTATTCACGTATCGTACAAACAAGCACGGTTGAAAGCTAAAATTGTACGACTGTATTAAAATTATAAAAATTATATTTATTTTTTGTAGAAAATATTTAGGAATTTGAGAAACAACCAACTAAAGAAAATTCCAGCGGGACTTGGAACAGCTAGAAAGTTTTGGAGGGGGCTTTAAATATGTAAGTTATTTAGTTGTGTTAAACACGCAATAACATGCAGGGATATATTTTGCTTAAAGGTCTCATCGGAAAAGTTCAATTTTTGGTGATATAAAAGCGTTTGTTAAATTTGAAAAAAACATTTTATGCTTCTTCTTTAGGTTGGAAATAAAAAATACGGAAAAATTTAAAAAAAATTTTTAAATTACCAAAAAAATCGAACTTTTTAGACGATAATTGTCCTTGCACATTTAGGACGAAGTATGGAACCAGGAGTTTTATTTTCCAGTGACACTATATATCGTATTTTTTAAAACTTACACCAGTTTGTGGAGATCAAACATATTGTTTACAAAAATCATCAAAATGCTGGATTATTGGAGTAATGTCCAACAATTTTTACACATTGAAAGATTTAATGAGCTGCGAGAAGGTCCTTTGAAGGCATCACAGAAATCAAATAAAGACGACTGTATCGCTGAATTTATCGACAAAAAACTTATTTAATAGCCTCCTCCGAGATTTTTTTTGCAAAAGTAATTGCATTATTAATGGTCGGTAAAAGTTAAAAAGTCTAAAATTTCAAAAAAGAGTTTATATTTGCAACATTAACAATATAATAAAAAATTACAAAAAATATGAACCCATTCACTTAATTTATTTAAAACTTAATTCGTAAACCCAAAAAAGACAGACAGAAATATAATTCTATTTTTTTGAGTTTTTAAAAATTGACTGTATTGATACATTTTATGTTGATTTGGGGGGCCTGTAGACAAAAGCTTTCTCCTTTTTCGTTGTTTGAGGTATAGAGGGGAAGTTGGGACTTCTACTAACGCTTTTAGTCATATTTTTACAATTTGCATATTTTTAAAAATTATTCTTTGAGCCTTATTTTTTTAAAATTTGGGCCTTCTGGACAGAAATTTTTATAAATATAAGAACAATGCGCTCAAAACAAAACCTCAAACTCTACAAACTAAAATTTTACACAGAGTAATAAGCTGCAAGGAGTTGCTCTATACATATAAAATAGTAAATTCTCTATTATTTATTTTATATAAAGACGTTACATAGAATAGACTACTAGAAACATTATTTTTAAAAATGTCCATCTTTGAATGAAATATGGATAAAGGCCTCAAAATATTTTTTTTTTTTTTCAGATTGAAAGAAGAGATAACATTTACTGTTTCGATAGAAAATTGCATATTTTTACAAAATAGTGACAATGAAATAGTTAGACAATAAAAATGGCTAGAATATGCTCTTTGGTTAAAATATTGTACTCACTATTTTAGAAAGCGAAGAAACAATTTCGGAGCTTTCTGTGCTTTTAAAAATTTTGTGAAAACCAAAATCAAAACAATAAATACTGCATTCAAATTAACAAAATCAAAAGACGAAAGATTACTTAAATGGAAAATATCATGATAAAGTGTACACGTAGCCTTATTTTTCCTTTCTGTTAATAATTAAATTCAAAATAAAAAAAACACAAAAAAGTTTTATAATTATTATTCAAAACGAAAAGTTTGGCGAATATCAACACATGCTAATATCTAGTATGTTAGTACTTGGTTCAGTTACGTATTGCTAGAAGGGATAAACGTCAGATAAAGCTGTATAATACACTGTTTTGGCCTAATAACGTATTATCGAATGTTTTTAGCTGTAAAAACACTTTTTAGTTAAAAATTACATAAGCACACATTGGCAAGACCTGGATTCTAGAAAAAGGAATTTAGAGACGTTAGTTTAAGACACCTAGCTAAACCCACATTGTAAACCAGAAAGCACATGAGCAGCATTGTTGGGTCCAGTGTTATAGATTATCCTATATGAAAAAAATCCGAGCCAGATGCTATAGGCGGCGGGAAAATTTCAGGAGGGAGGAGGTAAGTAAATCAAACAATAAAATGATTGTTTGTTTTTCTTTCTGTGTAGTACTTATTACTTATAAAAATTATTGTACTAACTTTGAAATAACATTAGCATCAGGCAACATAAATAACGAGATATATATGTATGTATACTATAAAAAGTGACCGCTGAGCACAGCGAAGCGGAACAACTTTTTTTGGTTTTTGGGGGTCCATTGAGGTACTAAAAATTATTTTAAAGCTTAGCGCCGAGCGATAAGCGAGGCGCTAGAAAATTTTGAATTTTTAGCCTCTGAAAACCCCCAAATTTTACTTATCTGGCGACCATTTCGGGGGAGGGGCGGCCGCCCCCCCGCCCAACCACCAGACCTGTGCACTGCCCCCCGGGGTTAAAACGGGGGGGGGGCAATTGCCAAAACGGGGGGGGGCCGGGGGGCAAGAGAGCCAACTTTTTTGAAACGGGGGGGGCAATAAAACGGGGGGGCAAGCAGGGGGGAAAGAAAAGAGAGAAAAAGGAGAAAAAGAGAGAAAAAAAGAAAGGGAAAAGGGAAAAAAGGGACAAAAAAGCGGAAATAAGGTAAAAATAGGTCTAAAATGGCTTAAAATACATTGAAATAGGCTAAAAACTGCGAAAAATTCGCGATGATGGCGTGATCATAGGTCAAAAATGGCGTCATATTTTTAGGGTACTTTTTCATTTTTTGACGGGGGGGGGGGGGGCAATAAAACGGGGGGGGGGGGGGCAAATCCTCCAATAAAACGGGGGGGGGCATTTTCCGACCGTGCACAGGTCTGCAACCACTATCCTTATTTTTCCTCCTGTCCGACCGTTTCGGGGGGGGGGCGGCCGCCCCCCCCCCCCCCGCCCCCCTGGCTACGTCCCTGATTGTCAGTAAAGAGAGGTGGGAAAAAACATAAAACCAAAATTTTTAAACATCTTTTAACGTTTATGAAAAAAAAAAACACTAAAAAGAACAAAAACAAACAAAGTTACGAACGACTGAAGTAAAAACATTAAATAAGAATTAAATGAGACATATAATAAACTGAATAATTATTCCAGTAATAAAACATATTTTACCTAAAATGTCATACATAAAAATCGTTGTTACTACCGCAAAATGAGCCACAGTTCTTCTAAAATATATGTGACTGTGACTCATTTTAAATTTAAAACAGGACCCTATAAACTACAGAATGAGTCACAGTCACCATAGATGTTTTTGGTCGGATCCGCTAGGGGGGGGGGGTCCACCCCCGGGTGGAAGGCCAAAATTTTTTAGGGGGGAGGAGGTCCACAGGGTCTGGACCCCCTTGGCTTTTTAGGGGGTCGACCCCGGGTGTGAGATTTCAAATTTAGGGGGGGGGGTCAGGGGGGTCCAATTTTTCAGCAAAATTTTTTAAACTCAATAATTTAAGTGTTTTTAGGTCTAATATTGAATTTTATGTATTAAAACAGCCTATTTAGGCCTAAAAAGTGTATTTAAACACTGTTTTTAACTAAAAACCTGTGTTTTTGACAGTAAATAAAAAAATATACTTCCAAATTGGTCGGGAGGGGGGGAGGGGGGTCCAGCCTTCCAGGGGGGGGGGGGGTAGGTCGGACCGCTCTCGAGCTTGGGGGGGAGGGGGGGGGGGGCCCCCCTGAATTTTCCTTCCAGGGGGGGGGGGTCCAAAATTTTGGCTCTAGGGGGGGGGGGGTGCACCCCTCTGTCCCCCCAAAAACATCTATGACAGTCACGTGCATTTTATAATGACAACGGCTCATTCATTTCACGGTAGTAACGACGAAATTAAAAGCTCCCAAATACATACCGATGGTAATATCTCTACTGTGCTTCACAATGCGTTCGTATTTATCGTGCCTCTTGTCCAGTTCCGATTGAAAGCCCAGGAAAGCTTCGCGCATTTCCGGCGGGAGTTTCGCCCCGTCCGCCTCCCCCCGGGCCTTTCGACGTTCCCCCCGATAGTCCGGGCGGTCGTCGGTGAAAATCGGGGAGGATTTGTGGTGAGACGACCCGCGCCCGCCTCTGAATTTTCCGCCACCCCTCCGCGACATAACTGAATTTCTATGTTTACCTTCGCAAAAAACCAAATTTAATTTCTACGTTAGCTTTACAAAAAAAAACGGCAACAAAATTTGAAATGCTGAATTCTAAATTAACAGCAAGTGTTAATAAATGAATAGTAGAAAAACGGTGTGATATATGATGTGATATAGCGGTACACTATTATAGATAATTTAAATTTTACAGCTTTGTAAGCAATGAAACAGCGTCTATGAAGCGTTTAGGTCAAAAGCATCTCTAATTCAAAATAAATTTTTTAAAATATGAATACTGGGTAAGCAAAATTAAACTTTAAACCAGTAAAAGTTTTTGCGGTTGTTAGCATTAATAAGGGCAGAAAAGATCAGATAGGATCATAGGTGGACAGCCCCATAAATGGGCACGGGGGGGTTAACCCCCCCCCAAAAAAAAATCTAAGACGGGGGGTTTAAGGTTTAACCATACATGGGCAAGTTGGTTCGAAGTGGGGGGGGGGCGTTAAACCCCAAATTAGGGGGGTTGAGATCCGATAAAGGCAAAATACCCATATCGTTTTTTTCTGAATGGCATTTTACCCATATCGTTTTTCGATTTTGAAGAAAAAATAGGTAAAAAACGCTAATTTTGGTCAAAAAGACCTTTTTATTGCATTTTTGAGCTTTTTATTGCTTAAAACCTTAATTTTACCTCAAAACTTAAGTTTGGAGGCAGTTAGAAGTCATTTTAAAGACATTTTTTTTCTTGCTTTTTCCAAAATTAGGGGGGTTAACCTTTTCTCCCCCCAAATTTCTGTTCTGAGTGAAGGGGGGGGGTTAAACCATACATGGGCAAGTTGGTCCGGAGTGGGGGGGGTTAAACCCCAAATTAGGGGGGGGTTAAAATCCGAGAAACGCAAAATACCCATATCGTTTTTTTTCTGGAATGCATTTTACCCATATCGTTTTTCGATTTTGAAGGAAAAATAGGTTAAAAACACTAATTTTAGGTCAAAAAGCCCTTTTTATTGCATTTTTGAGCTTTTTATTGCTTAAAACATTCATTTTGACCTCAAAACTTAAGTTTGGAGGCAGTTAGAAGTCATTTTAAAGACATTTTTTTCTTCATTTTTCCAAAATTGGGGGGGGGGTTAACTTTTTCTCCCCCCCCCACTTCTGAGTGGGGGGGGGGGGTTAAACCCCACTTCTCAGAATTTGGGGGGGGGGTTAACCCCCCCCCCCGTGCCCATGTATGGGTTAAACCCACCTTCTCAGAATTCGGGGGGGGTTAACCCCCCGTACCCATGTATGCGTTTAAACCCCCACTCAGAAGTGGGGGGGGGGAGAAAAGGTTAACCCGCCCAGTTTCGGAAAAATGAAGAAAAAAAATGTCTTTAAAATGACTTTTAACTGCCTCTAAACTTAAGTTTTGAGGTTAAAATGAATGTTTTAAGCAATAAAAAGCTCAAAAATGTAAAATGTCGGGGGGGGGGGCCCGACCAAAACAGGGGGAGCACGGGCATAGGTGAGAAAGGGGGGGGGGGGGGTGCCGGGTGGGGTCCACCCCCCCTAGCCTCGAAATTTTGGCCCCCCCTCTCCCCAAATTTCCGAATTTTTTACCCCTGGCCCCCCTCTAGATTTTTAAAATCTGACCCCCCCCCCTCGGGAAAATTTTAGGTACCTTTTTTATACTAAATTTTCTTCCAAAAACGTGAATTTTCATCACATATTTATGCTTTTACACCCTTTTTATACATGAATATGGCTTTTTATTCAATAAAATGTAGTATTATCCTATAAAAAGAACAATTATTAAAGTTATTATGGTTTAAAACTGTTTTGCTTTGGACACCCGACCCCACCTGACCCCCCTCTAGATTTCAAAATTTCGCACCCAGGGTCGACCCCCCCTAAAAAGCTAGGGGGGTCCGGACCCCCTCTTAGAATTCAAAATTCGATTTACCCCGGGTAACCACCCCCCCTAGCTTCCCCGACCGTGCTCACCTATGGACACGGGGGGTGGCAATTTTTTTGAAACGGGGGGGGGCAATAAAACGGGGGGGGGCAAGCCGGGGGAAAGAAAAAAAAAGAAAAAAAGGGGAAAAAAGGGACAAAAAAAGCGAAAATAAGGTAAAAATAGGTCTAAAATGGCTTAAAATACATTGAAATAGGCTAAAAAATTCGCGATGATGGCGTCATCATAGATTAAAAATGACGTCATAATTTTAGGGTACTTTAATGATTAAAAGGAAATTCAGGAAAACACTATCAGAGACATGCGAATTTTAGTTTTGACTCATTCTGCTGTCGCATAATATACTTTGTTTTAAATCTTCATGAAAAAAATATTATCGAAAAAATATAACCGACTATATATCGTGCGAAACGCTCCTAAAACACAAACAATTTATTAAATTAATAACTTTTTAACAAAAAACAAAATTTGGCAGAACAAAAATATCACAAAAATGACAACAATTATGTAGTATCTTCTTTTTGAATCATTCTTAATTGACGCTTTTTCATTTTCTTTAATTTAGCTGGGTTCTTAATCTGAAATTAGGATCGTGCTTTACTGATTGATATTGTTTTAGTATATTTGCTTAATATTAATGCTATGCTAATATCTACAGTGAATAAAAAGTGCAAAAAATCAGGATGTAGGAGTGTCCCAAAACAAATTGGGTAGCCACAGAGTTGTAAAAAAGTATAAAAGAGGTCTCAAGATTAAAAAAAACAGATTTTTTTATTTATGTTTATCTAGTTTCATTTTAATATTTACGTACGAATTATGTTTAATTTGGAAATAACGATGTGTGTGAGAACATAATGGGCAAGTTGGTCAAGAGTGTTAAACACGGATTTATTAGATAGGAAGGGCGTTCAACAGAACCAAGAAACGCATTTTTTTATTATTTTTTTCCAATTTCGCATTCTTTTGTTTTATTTTTCAATTTTAAAAGAAAAAGAAAATTTATAAAACATTCTTTCAGGGCAAAAATCTAGAGTAACCCAACTGTCGACCTCAAATTACATCAGTTATTTTTTTAATATTTGATTATTATATTCTAGCTAAAAAAATACCAAAGGAATTGAATAGTACAAAGAATTGACTAGTAAAAATAAGAAATGATTTTTTTGGAGGACGGATGGGTATATAGTGGACGACATGCATAGTGGATTTTTGAGGAAAACAAGCAACTTCCATTTTAAGGTAAAACTTAAGATTCCTTCAGCGACAATTTGTTTTATTTTCTTACGTTTCGCTCTGCTTAGCGCTTTGATTGTTATAAACTTTGTTTACAACTTTTAAACTGATATCAAAATTTATCAACCTTTACAATTGATACCGAAGAAAATCAATGTGCCATTGAGCCACCAGGACTGTGCTGACCTTCGGGCAGCATCTAACGGGCCTACGGGTTCCACTACCACCTAAACTTGGTTGCTGGATCTTTTCTTTTATAGAAATGTGTCCAGCGTGGCATGACTAGAGTGTTTGTTGTTGTACGTCGGCCACACATGGCAGTTTTCCATCTAGCAAACCAGTGGACAAATACAGCTCCATTGTGTGTGGAGTTTGTACCACTGGCCTTGCAGGAACACCTATACTGACCATGTACGACGTTAAATAGTAAGATCAATATTAGGCGCGACTTAAAAAATCCTTTAGACAAAGACCTCGGAATGGGTGAACACTGGGTGTAGTGAACACTCTAGCGGTAAAGGTTGCCAACATTGTTATTAATGTTGGACGAAGAGTCTTAACCATAGAGGTGAAACATTTTCGCTTCTCCTGGCTTGTCTTAGCGCCTGCCCTTTGCATAATCTGCATAGGGAAGATAAGTTTCAGGTTATCAACAACAACAACAAGAAAATCAATCACTATTAGTTGAATTTTTTTTGCGCGGCAGCAAGATTATTAGGGTATACATTTTTAAGCCTAAATGTTTTAGCATCTTTTCAATTACTATACACCCAAACAATTAAAACAAACTGGTGCAAAAAATTATAAAAATGCGATTTTGAAAGGTTGATTAAATTTATTAATTCACCATGATATTATACCTGTTGAACTATTTCCGCTTTCCGTTGATTTTCTAATTTTCTTTTCTCTCTCTCCAGTTTAAGTGCCTTTTTTTCCTAAAGCCACAACGAAAATTAAATTAATATACATAATAGTATATCAATGCATTTTTTGCGATTTTGTGGTGTATTGTAGGCTATGAAGTTTCTCTAGTTTAGTCAACCATATTTTGATAACGCCACCTTTTAATTTTTTTGGAGGGATATAAATACAAAACATTTTTGGTAGGCGTATCTTCCAATTTCCAAATTAGGCCCCATTCACACCTGATCCCAGTTCCCAGATCCCAGTTCCTAGTTCCCAGATCCCAGTTCCCAGATCCCAGTTCCTAGTTCCCAGATCCCAGAAACGGATTGTTCACACCTGTTTGTTCACCGGAATAAAAAGTCGCGCGCGCGGGCGTTGTTTTAGTCAAATAAGGCGCGTAAGATCGAACGTACAACACGAAATATTCGTTTAAACCACAAAAAAACTTTAGAATTTAAATTTTAAATGTTCTAAATTGAGTAATCAAAAAAAAAAAAAATTGTAAAAAAAAGTTTAGTGTAATAAAACAAAATTTTTATTACTTTTGTAAATAAATTAATATTCTTTTTGATTATATAAATAAGTTTTTTAGACTAAAAAACTTTTAAATTTGTTTAAAAAAATGTTTCAGTAATGATTTGGGTAAAAAACAAAGATTTTTGTATCATATTCGTTCCCGCTTTAAGCAACAGAACAAAACAAAAGCGAAGCGTTGTAATTAAAAATCGTACGTACGAAGCGTTGTGGAATCGTACCTACAAATACAAAAAAATCGTTAAAAACACAAATAAAGAATATTTTAGAAATAGTTTTTAAGGTGCTAAATTGAATTATCAAAAGAAAAGCTAAAGATCAAGTCTAATTTAATAAAACGTAAATCTTTATTACTTTTATTAATAAATTGATATTTTAGAAACGTTTGATAAAATAGATTAGTTTTTTTAAAACTTAAACTTTTAAATTTGTTTAAAAATATCGTATTAACATTGTTTTGGTTAAAAAACAACAATTTTTGTTCCATATTTGTACACCCGCCTGAAAAAAACAGAACAAAAAAGAAACGGAGCGTTGTAATAATTGCGCACAAAAAATTTTTAAAAAAAATCAATATTGTGCAGCTGGTGTGTGTCCTTAATTAACATAATTATCAACATTATTACGTAAAAAAGTCTGTATGTATGCGCGCGTGTGATATATGCGCGAAGACGCCTCTCTCCTCGCTTTCCCTTAATTTTTTCCCAGAAGTTGGAACGCCGCTCCAAGTCTTTCTGGGAACTGTGATCTGGGAAACACAAACAGGTGTGAACACTTGCTTTTGCTGTTTCTGGGATCTAAAAACTGGGAACAGGTGTGAACGGGCCCTTATACTCTATTTTTGGCGTTTTAAGTACTGTAAACATGAAGCCTCCCCCCACATTTTAGAAGGGATGCACGGGGTATTTAAGCGGGGTGTCAGCAGTTTTGGGATTTTTTAAAGTGTACAACTTCTTTATCAAATTTTTAGAGTTAGTACAACCGTCCAACTAATCTTGAAACACTTCTTCCCCTCCCTGTTTAATCTATCCCCTACCGTCAATCTGCAGACCTGAGCATTCATTGCCCACCGGGGTTTTATTGGGGGCTGACACGAGGAGGGGGGGCACCAAAACGGAGGAGCGCAAGCAGGAGAGAAAAAGAAAAAAAAGAGAGAAAAAAAAGAATACAAAAACAAAAGGGCAAAAAAGCGAAATTTAAGTAAAAATAAGTCTAAAATGGCTTAAAATGCATTGAAATAGGCTAACTGCAAAAAATTGGCGACGATGGCATCATAAAACGTCAAAAATGTCATAATTTTTGGGTACTTTTTCATTTTTTGGGCGGGGGGGGGGTCAATAAAACAGAAGGGAGCAGAAGCAGATCCTCCAATAAAGCGGGGCGGGCATTTCGAGACCGTGCACAGGTCTACTTCTCGGCGGGAGCAATTTTAATAACAAAATTGCAATACTTCTTTTTTGTGTCGAATTTCTTCTATCATTTCTTTTTTCAAAGCTTTGGCAGCAGCTTCTTTTAGTTTAATATCTTTTTTCTTTTCCCACGAGCTTTTAAACGGTTTATCTTTTCTTACCGAAGAATGCCTAAAAAAACATTAATGAACAGTATATTATTTAGGCTTATTATAGTTGCGACTTACGAATATTATAAAGTGGAACAATTAATATTTTCTTATTTGTAAGAAGCGTCAAACTGCTGCCGACACTCACCCCCACCCACGCCTATTAAATTATTAAACTCATTAAACTATTAAACCACTCACCCCTATTAAACTATGTGCATATTTTTATGTAAAAATTGTTAGGTAACTAAGTCAGATTCCGTGTGTTGAAGTGAAAAGGGCAGCACGGAGGCGTCTTAAACTTATGCCCAAAACGCCATAGTTTATAGGTATATTATGTAATATTTTTATTTTAGTTTTATATTAGCGTTTTATTAAAATATTGTTAATCGTGTTTGTATTAACAATAGATGTCTTATCATTATTGCGGGGGGGGGGGGGGGGGGGGTGGGGGGGGGGGGGGGGGGGGAGGGGGGAGGTCATGGGGGGGGCGAGGTGGGAATATATAAGTTTTGCACTACATTTATCTTCTGTGCCTTGTTTGTTGTATAATTTCATATTTTATTTTTATCCATTAAATTAAGTTTGTTCTATAAATAATCAGTTCACGTGAGCATTTCAATCAAAAAATTGGCCCGCCCAGACTAAATCCAAATTTGACCTTAAGGTAAAACACCACATTTAAATTTTGACAGCAGATCTTTTCTAAATAATTTTTACCAATGTCATTTGACCTGTTCATTCAATTTTTGACATTCATTTTTCTTAAAAAATTGTTATCGTCCACAATCATTAAATTACACCAAAAAATACATGTCAAAAATACATTATATTATTATAATCATGGGCGTAGCCAGGGGGGTCTAGACCCCTCTTTTTGGGTCGGCAAAGGAAAAAATTTGGGGTTAGACCCCCTTTTTGGGTCGCCAAGGATAAAAATTGGGGGTTTTCGCGCTTCGCTCCGCTCAACGCTCCATTCTCTTGTTCTTGGTTTGTTATTTTGTTTTGCCCCCCTCCAACCCACCCGATTCTTAATGTTTTAATTGCTCTCCACTTCGAAATTTGTGTCACTTTGTTTTGTTTCGCTCCGCTCAGCGCTCGATTGATAGAAGCGGGATAAAAACCAATACCAAAAATACCCTAAAATTTCTTAGGAGAAAAAATTTCTAAACAAACAAAATTATATACGAAAGCAAATTTGAATAAACATAGGTCTACAATGGCTTCGTTTTTGTTAAAATAGACTAAAAACTGAAAAAATTTCGTGAAAGAAGGACAGAAATGCCGCAGTTTTTATAAAAAAAATTATTTTTGAGGGGGAGGCGGGCACAAAAACGGGGAATACGGTCACTAGTAAAGCGTCGGGGCATTTCTGGACCGCGCATTGGTCTGCGAAAGCTTTTATTCAAAAATTAAATGCACCTTGAACAAAAACTAAATAATTCACAAATTAGTTAATAAAATTTAGAATTAATTTCTCCTACAAATTGACTCACACATTTAAATGTAAAGTATTACATGAGGAAGTAGATAGGAAAGCGCATACCTACCTCAACAGAAGGTCAGAGGGGGCCAAGAGACAGACCCATAGATGTTTTTTTTTTGGGGGGGAGGGCAGAGAGGTCCACCCCCCCCCACCCCCCTAGAGCCAAAATTTTGGACCCCCCTAGAAAAAATCGAGGGGCCCCTCCCTCCCCCAAAGCTCAAGAGCCGTCCGGCCTGACTTCCCCTACCGAGGCTGACCCCATGGGCGTAGCCAGGGGGGGGTCTAGAACCCCTTCTTTTGGGTCGGCAAAGGGAAAATTTGGGGTTAGACCCCCCTTTTGGGTCGCCAAGGATAAATATTTGGGGGTCTAGAAAGGCCATTTTTTAAAAATTTTCTCGCGCTTCGCTCCGCTCAGCGCTCGATTGATTATATAGTCTCCACTTCCAAATTTGTGTTACTTTGTTTTGTAATCTTAATACCACCACGCTAGACCCCCCTTTAGATTGTTATATAGTGGTATTAAAAATTTAAAGGTTAAGAGAAGTAATTTTAAAAACATTTTCTCGCACTTTGCATTGCTCAGCTGTAATTCAATGTACTCATTTTTATGTTTTTAGGTTTTTACTTTTAGATTTTTAATGTTTTTCAAATCGAAAATTTTAAGATATCAAATTGTTTGTAAAAAATTTTTTCTTTGTTTTATAGACTTATTTTTATTGAATAATAGGAAAATAATAATGAAGTGACATAAACAAGGCAATAAACACTCCGCGCGAAGCGCGAAAAATTTTTTTAGCCCTTTTATAACGTTTAGAATTTGGACCCACCTGGACCCCCCCTTTCGGAATTTTTGTTCAGGGTTGGACCCCCCCTTTCCGAAATCCTGGCTACGCCCATGATTATAATAAAATACGCTACCAAAAATATTTTATTTTTTTTTATTTTTTATTTAGCATATCTTGAATAAAAAACACTTTTTTAATTAAAAAGTTAAAAATTAAAAGAATTTTTTGACGTTTAAAATATTGCCTGCGGGAGACACAAACCCGCGGGTCCGAGAATTCGAGTCCGACACTAACCACTCGGCTACTGGCTGATCTGTAATCTCTCTCGTAAAAGATACTTTTAAACAAACGTTTACAAATAATGTAGTTTCTCAGCGTCAAATCAAAAAAAAAACTAAATTGAAATTAAAAAAATTGATTCGCTCAGATTTTAATGAAAGTTTGGAAATAGTTAGACACAAGTCTAATCAATACTTTGAATTGTATTTGATTTAAAAACTAATTCAGGTTTTTTATTGATTTTTTTAAAACATCAATTTTTTTAATTTTCTTAAAATTTTAAATTACGTATTACT
Organism: Microlaimidae sp. YZB2_3; assembly: GCA_030248175.1. Taxonomy (NCBI): domain Eukaryota; kingdom Metazoa; phylum Nematoda; class Chromadorea; order Desmodorida; family Microlaimidae; species Microlaimidae sp. YZB2_3. The sequence goes on along the minus strand of JASAMX010009335.1, from coordinate 10,319 downwards.
CCAAACCACATCTAAAAGTTGCCCCATATTTTTTGTTAATTTTCTATAAAATTGCAGGAAAAACTGAGAGAATCAAATTTTTTAAATGGCCAAACTGTTTTTGAGCTTTACATTCATCAAACTATATCTCAAAATAGAACATTTGGTAAACAATGAAACTATTACCGTTGGATATATCATAATCAGAGCTTTCGATCGCACGATAATTTTGTCAGACAAAAATTAATATCTAAGTTGATATCTAACTTTTAGTAAAAATCGTCATAACTGCAGACCTGTGCACGGTCTGAAAATGCCCCCCCCGTTTTATTGGAGTATTTGCCCCCCTCTCCCGTTTTATTGCCCCCCCCCGCCAAAAAATGAAAAAGTACTCTAAAAATATGACGCTATTTTTGACCTATGATGACGCCACTATCGCGAATTTTTTGCAGTTTTTAGCCTATTTCAATGTTTTTAAGCTATTTTAGGCCTATTTTTACCTTATTTCCGCTTTTTTTGTCCATTTTCCATTCTTTTTTGTTCTTTCCCCCTGCTTGCCCCCCCCCGTTTTCTGGCCCCCCCCCCGTTTCAAAAAAGTTGCCCCCCGTGCCCCCCCCCCCCCGGTTTTAACCCCGGGGGGGGGGGGGGGCAGCAGGGCCGTAGCCAGGATTTGAATTGAGGGGGGGATTTTTCGGAAGGTGGTTTAAGGGGCCGACAAGGGGGTCTGGGGGGCGGGAGCCCCAGAATGGGGTCTGGGGCGGGAGCCCCCCAGCGCGGTCAAGGGGCAGAGCCCCTTGTAGGGGTTCGGGGGGCAGAATGCCCCCCGGGGTGGAAAATTTTTTAATTTTAAGCTTTTAAAAGGCATCAGGAAACCTAAATTTAAGTACTGAATCTTTATTTATTTAAACCGCTTTTTATACCAAAAAAGTGGTTGAATCGTGACTTCCCGCTCTTTGATACTGCCGCTTTTATGCAAATATTTTCACACAAAACAAAAATACAATATTTTTAAACTCACTGCACTAATGTTTTGAATTATAAATAATTCCTTTTTTATAAATAAGAGCTTTTATGAACCTAAATCACTTTAAATAATGCATTTTAGATAGCTTTAATACATTACAGAGTGATTTGGAAAAAAAATTTTTTTTTCTAAATTTTTAAAAAAACCCTTACAAAATTTTTTGCCTTCCCAGAATTTGAGGGGGGATTAATCCCCCCAATCCCCCCCTGGCTACGGACTTGGCAGTGCACAGGTCTGTAACTGTGGTCTTCCACTTTAAATACCCACTCTTATTTAAACCAGACAAACGAAAACGGGATATTCAGTTTGACTCTAGCGTCGTTTAGTGAACCACAGTAAAGTATTTTTATGCATTATATGCATTAATTTCAAGAAGAAATCAATCAAGACCTGGTTTATTATTATTATTTCAAGCCATTATTACCTTTTGTCCTGTAAAGTTTTCCAAACTCGCCCCGACTTTGGTTTCCCTTGAACAAGCTGGTCTTCCAAATCAACAGATGAACTGACTTCTTCTTCATTGCACGCTTGCATATTATAAATAGTATTTTCAATATTGATTTCTTTCATCTGCAAAAAAATACAATGGTGAGATCTGACGTTTGCGTTGGGTTCATGGATGCTGCATGGGCAAGCACTAAAAGACACCACACCTACTACACGGACGGACCTAAGCAAAACCTCAAAATCAAACAAAACATTAAATTTAACTTGATTTTAAGGTTTTGCTTAGGTTGCTTAGAAAATTTTTAGTAACAAGGGAGGCTTTCACCTCTCGGTCGATCCGTCGGTGTGGTAGGTGTAGTAGGTGTCTTTTAGTGCTTGCCTGCTGCATGCAGAGTTGCCAGGTTTTCAAAGACCAATTCCCCAAAAGTCGGAAAAAAATTCCCCTGAATTCCCCCAAAACTTTGTTAAAAAACCAGAAACATCTTTGCTATTTAAAAAATTCCCCTGAAAATTCCCCCAAGTCTATAAAATCCATTTTAATAGTAAAAAAAACTAGTCTTAAAGGTGCAGTATTCCAAAATTAATTGCAGGAGGGGTTGTTTCGTTTTGCTGTTTACTTACTAGGTACCAATATATTTCAGTCAATCAGGTCACATTGAAAAAAATGTATTATACCTAAAATTCTCAATGGTTTACGAGTTAATAAAGAGGATACGGCTTGGTAAAAATGAATGTGGTTTTTTTATACATCACTTTTCCAAATATAGCGTTCTTACTGAAAGAATATTAATAAAACTCACGCTAGGTTACAGGGCCAGGCAGGGGTAAAAAGTATTTTAGGGCTATTTTTAAGATTTTAATTTTTCATATGACGCTACCTTGAGGCACGCCTGAGGTTACTGGAACAAAATCTGAACTTTGATTTTCTACAGAAATACATTGTCTACGATTTGACAAATGCTAACAATTCATGATCAATACCTTATCCCCTTAGCTTAATTAAAAGTTTGGAGTGCGAAACACTGTCAAAGGCTTTTTTATATACGCAGTCTATAAGTTTTTTGTTGTCTAATGCTAAAGTCCAGTTGTTTAGGGTGCTTAATAACTGCAGACCCATAGAACGCCGAGCTAAGAATCCATATTGTTGCTTAGTAATGAGTTTGTATTTATACAAGTATGATAGCGTTTCATCATGAATAATTGAATTCCATAATCCTACAGGCAACACATGTTAGGGAAATTGGTCTATAGTTTGAAGCTAAGCTTGCTAAACCTTTTTTACAGATAGGAACTACAATTGCGTCACGCCAATAACTAGGAACTTTGCTAGACATCATGCTTATTTCAAAAAATATTGCGAGCGTTGGAGACATAGTTTCCCAAACATTTTTCCAATAATACGATGGAATACTGTCAGGAGAACTTGATATTTTAGGAGGCAACTTTTTCATTTTTTTGCGACAACATTTACTGGAAAACGTATTCAGGTACTTTTTTGTTAAACTCAGGAGTGGTACCATTATCTTTGGTGAAGACGCTACTGAAAAATAAATTTAAGTTTTGCTTTTTCTACTGGGTTACAGCTAGACCATAGGTGGGCAGCCTCTCAGATTTTTGGGGGGTATAGGGGTGGGGTCAAATTTTAGGGGGGGGGGGGGGGGTGTGTGGCAAGACCCAAATTTTGAAAGGGGGATGTACCCAATATTTTCGCGTTGCCTTAAAATGGGCTTAAAACGCGTAAAAAAAGCGTAAAACAAGCTTATAAATGCTTTAAAACAGTGTAAAATTAAAATAAGACCTTATTGCAACTAATAAATTTTATTTTTTAATTATTTTAATAATAATGTGTTTATATATTCTTTGAATTAGATTAGAAATCTTTTTTTTTGATAATTATGTAATAATAGCAAAAATATATAATATACTGAAAAATGTGCAACTCCTATATAAAAAAGTACAGAAAAGGTGGCCTTTATAATGAGCCTCTCCATTTAAATGACACTCTCCACTATAATGGCATAGTAGCCATTTTAATTCGGCGAGTTAAAATGGAGAGGAAGCTAATATAATAGCCATTTATTGACTTAATTTCACTTCATATACTCACAAGTCTAATACTGTCCGGGCCGCACGAGTTTCTGCGTGTCGGACAGTATTAAACCAACACGGGGAAACTCGTGCGGCCCGGACAGTATTAGACTTGTGAGTATATATAAAGTGAAATTAAGTCAATAAATGGCTATTATAATAGCTTCCTCTCCATTTTAACTCGCCGAATTAAAATGGCTACTATGCCATTATAGTGGAGAGTGTCATTTAAATGGAGAGGCTCATTATAAAGGCCACCTTTTCTGTACTTTTTTATATAGGAGTTGCACATTTTTCGGTATATTATATATTTTTGATACAATTAGGAAAAAAAATTTAAAAAATAGTTTTTTTAATTTAAAATATCACATAAATCAAAACGCAATAAACAATCAATTGTTTAGTTTTAAATAACTTTAGAAACCGTAAACCCTTGCCTAATTTTGAAAATTCAGTAGTTAAGGTATACCGTTCAGTAGTTAAGGTAAACAGTTTAATAAAACTACATATAAACACTATTATCCTTTAATTAACGTTTTAAACGCATGTTTTAAATGTGTAGGTATAAGAAACCTTAAATTTTGTAATAAGTATCATCTGGAATTAAAATTTCAAGTGTATTTTAGCGCCTTAAATTAAAAATTTTCTCCCCCGGGGGGCATTCTGCCCCCCAGAGGAGAAAATTTTTAATTTAACATTAAATACACTTGAAAATTTTAATTCCAGAATAATTACTATTACAATACCTACACATTTAAAACATGCATTTTAAACATTTAATTAAAGGATAATAGTGTTTATATGTAGTTTTTTTATTAAACTGTTTACCTTAACTACTGAACAGTACTAACTATAAAATTTCAAATTCTAGGTTTGTAAAGTTATTTAAAACTAAACAATTGATTGTTTATTGTGCGTTTTGATTTATGTAATATTTAAATTAAAACTATTTTTTTAAATTTTTTTTCCTAATTGTATCAAAAATATATAATATACCGAAAAATGTGCAACTCCTATATAAAAAAGTACAGAAAAGGTGGCCTTTATAATGAGCCTCTCCATTTAAATGACACTCTCCACTATAATGGCATAGTAGCCATTTTAATTCGGCGAGTTAAAATGGAGGGTATCTGCAATCGCCATTTATTGACTTAATTTCACTTTATATATACTCACAAGTCTAATACTGTCCGGGCCGCACGAGTTTCCCCATGTTGGTTTAATACTGTCCGACACAAATCATAGGTTTGTGGGGTAGTGGAAAATTAAGTCAAAATAAATGGCTATTATATTAGCTTCCTCTCCATTTTAACTCGCCGAATTTGAAAATGGCTACCTGTAGTGAAAATGCTCATTTTAAATAAAAAGTTTCGTATAAAGGCCACCTTTCTGTACTTTTTTATCTGTCAGAGTACACATTTTTCAGTATATTATTATTGTATTTTTTTGCTATTATTTACATAATTATAAAAAAATTTCATATTAATTCAAAGAAATACTATAAAGTTCACATTTATTATTAAAAAATAATTAAAAATAAAATTATTGAGGTCTTATTTTTAATTTTACACTGTTTTTAACATTTATAAGCTTGTTTTGCGTTTTTTAAGCGTTTTAAGCCCATTTTTGAGGCGGCGTAAAATTCTGGTACACCCCCCTTCAAAATTTGGGTCTTGCCAGACACCCCCCCCCCCCCTAAAATTTGACCCCGCCCCTATACCCCCAAAAATCTGAGAGGCTGCCGCCTATGGTCTAGCTGTAACCCATCAAAAAAGCGAAACTTAAATTTTCAGTAGCGTCTTAGCCAAAGATAATGGTACCACTCCTGAGTTTAACAAAAACCTGATACCGTTTTCCGGCAAATATTATCGCAAAAAAATTCCTGCTAAAATATAATTTCTGACAGTATTCGTCGTACTATTGGAAAAATACAAAAACTATGTCTCCAACACTCGCAATATTTTTTGAAATGAGCATGATGTGGCGCACTACCTAATTATTTGGCATAATTTATATTTGTTCCTATCTGTAAAAAGGTTTAGCGAGCTAGCTTCAAACTATCAACCAATTTACTAACATGTTGCCAAAATATTTTTGAAATTCATTTATTCATAATTTACTCTAATGGGTACAGTATATTTTTTTCGTCTAATTTACTCAGCAACAATATATTTATAACTTAGCGTTCTGTGGGTACACAGTATTAGCGCCTAAACGACTACCTAGACTCACTAACCACCAAATATTTATAGACTACAGTATAAAAAAGCTAATAATTTTTGCACTCAAACTTTCATTAAGCTAAACGGTATTGATCATGCATTGTTCACATAATTTGTAGTTATTTGTCAAAATAGACAAATATTTATCAAAAATCGAAGTTAATTTTGTTCGTCTCGCTCAGTGCCTAGAGGTAACATCATCTGAAATTAAAAATAGCCTATCAATCTTACTCTGCCTGGCCCTGTAACCTAGCATCCAATTTATTAATCTCTTTCAGTAAACACTATATTTGGAAAAGTGTCGAATAAAAAATCCACATTCATTTTTTGGGTACTTACTCTAATTTACTCGTAAACCATTAAACGGTATAATACATTTTAGAATATATTTTTTGACTGAAATATATTATTGATTTACCTAGTAAGTAAACAGCAAAACAAAACAACCTCCTGCAATGCATTTTGGAATACTGCACTTTTTAAAACTAGTTTTTTTACTATTAAAAATTTTTAATTTTTTTCAGGAGAATTTTTTAAATAGCAAATTGTTTCTGACATTTTGAGCAAAGAGTTTTGGGAATTCAGGGGAATTTTTTTTCGATTTTCAGAAGTGGTGTTTGAAACCTGGCAACCCTGCATGCAGCAGGCAAGCTAAAAAGACACCTACTACACCCTCCCCGCGCCGACAGAATCAACCGAGAAGTGAAAGCCACTTGTTACTAGAAAATTTTTCTAAGCAATTAAGCAAAACCTTAAAATCAAGTTTAATTTAATGTTTGTTGGTTAAGGGTTTTGCTTCGTCCCGTCCGTAGGCTTTTGTGGTGTCTTTTAGGTGCTTCCACATCCAAACACAAACGTCAGATCTCACCGTTGTTATTTTTTTGCAGATGAAAGAAATCGATATTGAAAATACTATTTATAATATGCAAGCATACAATGAAGAAGAGAACCAGTTTGGCTATGCTGATTTTGGAAGACCAGCCTGTTCAAGGGAAAGGAAGAGTCGGGGCGACTTGAAAACTTACAGGAAACAAAATAATGGCTTGACTAATAATAATAGACCAGGTATTGATTGGTTTTCTTCTTGAAATTGCGTATAATGCATAAAAATACTTAACTGTGGTTCACTAAACAACACTAAAGTCAAACTGAATATCCCGTTTTCGACAAAAACAAATATTCGGTTCGCTGGACTTTTCGTTTGTCTGGTTAATAAGAGTCGGTATTTTAAAGTGGAAAACCACAGTTACAGACCTGTGCACTGCCCCGGGGTTAAAACGGGGGCGTGTGTGTGTGTGTGTGTGTGTGTGTGTGTGTGTGTGTGTGTGTGTGTGTGTGTGTGTGTGTGTGTGTGTGTGTGTGTGTGTGTGTGTGTGTGTGTGTGTGTGTGTGTGTGTGTGTGTGTGTGTGTGTGTGTGTGTGTGTGTGTGTGTGTGTGTGTGTGTGTGTGTGTGTGTGTGTGTGTGTGTGTGTCAAAATGGGGGGCAACTTTTTGAAACAAGATGAACGAAAGAGGCCGAGCGGGGGAAAAGAAAAAAGAAGGGGAAAATGAAAAAAGGTACAAAGCGGAACGCGAGATGGCTTAAAATACATTGAAATGGCTGAAAGACTGCAAAAAACGGATTGATGGTCATCATGCAATGACAGTATTAATATTTAGGGTACTTTTTCGTTTTTTTGGCGGGGGGGGGAAATCCTCCGAAATTCGGACCCGTACGGGGTCTCGGTTTGACGATTTTTACTAGAAGTTTTAAATATCAACTTGATATTAATTTTTGTCAAAAACAAAAATTATCATACAATCAATATGATATATCCAACGGTAATAGTTCATTGTTTACCCGGAACTCTATTTTGAGATATAGTTCGATAAATGTAAACTTGATTTTTGGGCCATTTCGAAAAAATTTGATTCTCTCAGTTTTTCCTGCAATTTTATCGAAAATTAACAAAAAATATGGGCAAGCATTTTGGAGTAATCGTAATTCAAAATTTTAAGAAAATTAAAAAAAATTGATGTAAGAAAAAAATCAATAAAAAACCCTAAAAAATAATTTTTTAAATCAAATACAATTCAAACATATTTCATTAGACTATGTCTAATTATTTCCGAAGACTTTCAGTTAAAATCTGAGCGAATCAATTTTTTAATTTCAATTTCGTTTTTTTTTGATTTGACGCTGAGAAACTACATTATTTGTAAACGTTGTTTAAAAGTATCTTTTTACGAGAAGAGATTACAGGATCAGCCGGGTAGGCCGAGTGGGTTCGAATTCTCCGGACCCGCGGATTTTTCTGTTCTCCCGCAGGCAATATTTTTTTAAAACCTAAAAAATTCTTTTTTAATTTTTTAACTTTTTTTAATTAAAAAAGTGTTTTTTATTCAAGATATGCTAAATAAAAAATAAAAAAAAATAAAATATTTTGGTAGCGTATTTATTATAATCAGTGGGCGTCACCCGGGATTCCGGAAAAAGAGTCCGACCTCTGAACAAAAAATTCCCAAGTCCCAGGTGGGGTGCAAATTCTGAATTTATAAAAGGGTACAAGAATTTTCGCGTTTCGCGCCGGTACTTATTGCCTTGTTTATGTCACTTCATTTATTATTTCCCGTATTCCCGAGAATAAGTCTATAAAGAAGAAAAATTTTTACAAACAATTTGATATCTAAAATTTTGCGATTTTGAAAAACATTAAAAATCTGAAAATTAAAACCTAAAAACATAATACAGAGATACATTTGAACACAGCTGAGCAATGCAAAATACGAGAAATGTTTTTAAAATTACTTCTCTTAACCTTTAAATTTTTAATACCACTGTATAATTTTAAAGGAGTCTGGCTTAATTGGTGGTATATTTAAGATTACAAAACAAAGTAACACAAATTTGGAAGTGAAAAAGTGTATAATCAATGGAGCGCTGTATAACGGAGCGAAGCGCGAAAAATTTTCAAAAAATGGCCTTTCTGAGCCCCAAAATGTATCCTTGGCCGGGCAGAGGAGTCTAACCCCGAACTTTCCTTGCCGACCCAAAAGAAGAGGGACTTAGACCCCCCCGTGAGTGGGTACAAGTTCGGTAGGGGAAGTGCAGCCGTTCGGCTCTTGAGCTTTGGGGGGAGGAGGGGCCCGGATCTGATTTTCTAGGGGGGTCGCATTTTGGCACTGCTTAAGAGTGGGGGGGGGTAAAAATTCTCTCTGCCCCCCCCCCAAAAAAAAAAACATCCCTATGGGGTCTCTCTCTTTTGGCCCCACTAACCTTCTGCTGAGGTAGTTATGCGCTTTTATCTACTTCCCTCATGTTGTAGGAAATTTTGGTTTTGATTTTTACATTAACTAATTTGTGAATTATTTTAGTTTTTGTTCCAAAGGTGCAATTTAATTTTTGAATAAAAGCTTTCGGCGGAATGCGCGGTCCCAGAAGTGCAATTTTACTAGTGACCGTATTCCCGTTTTTTTGCCTCCCTAAAAAATAATTTTTTTTTATAAAAACTGCGGCATTTTCTCCTTCTTTTTCACGAAATTTTTTCAGTTTTTCGTCTATTTTAACAGAAACAAAAGCACATTTGTAGACCTATGTTTATTCGAATTTGCTTTTTTAATTATGTAATTTTTAATTGTTTAGAAATTTTCCTAAGAAATTTTAGGGTATTTTTGGTCTGGTTTTTATCCCGCTTCTATCAATGAGCGCTGAGCGGAGCGACGCGCGAGAGTTAGAAAATGGCCGTTCTAAACCCCCAATTTTCCTTGGCGACCCAAAAAAGTTGAGCTCCCAAATTTTTTCCTTTTGCCGATAAAAAGAGGGGTCTGAGACCCCTGGCTACGCCCATCATTATAATAATATAATGTATTTTTGACATGTATTTTGGTGTAATTTAATGATTATAAACAATTAACAATTTTTTAAGAAAAATGAATGTCAAAAATTGAATGAACAGGTCAAATGACATTGGTAAAAATTATTTTTTAGAGGGGGGTTTAAAAGGTAGTAATTTTGTTTTACCTTAAGGTCAAATTTGGATTTAGTTATCAGCAGTTTAATTTTTTGATTGAAATGCTCACGTGAACTGATTATTTATAGAACAAACTTAATTTAATGGATAAAAATAAAATATGAAATTATACAACAAACAAGGCACAGAAGATAAATGTAGTGCAAAACTTATATGCAATAATGATAAGACATCTATTGTTAATGCAAACACGATTAACAATATTTTAATAAAACGCTAATATAAAACTAAAATAAAAATATTACATAATATACCTATAAACTATGGCGTTTTGGGCATAAGGTAAATACGCCTCCGTGCTGCCCTTTTTTACTTTCAACACACAGGAATATAACTTAGTTACCTAACAATTTTTACATAAATAGGTTCACATGGGGTAGGTGGTTTTTAATAGTTTAATGAGTTTAATAATGTAATAGTCGTTGGTGGGGGTGATGTCGTTAGCAGTTTGACGCTTCTTACAAATAAGAAATTATTAATTGTTCCACTTTTTATAATATTCGTAAGTCGCAACTATAATAAGCCTAAATAATATACTGTTCCATTAA
>JASAMX010009334.1:12500-16712 GCA_030248175.1 Microlaimidae sp. YZB2_3 | reverse complement strand
GTATTGCTTTCGTTAGAGTACATATACTCTGCTCAATAATAATATATAACGGCCAAAAATGTAAATTTTAAAAACAGAATTAAAAACTGAAATTTTTTAAAAATTATCAAATATCTTTAATTAATGTTTTCCTACAATAAATGGAAAAAGTATGAAATTTAAAAATATAGTATTTCCCTTGTCATTCAAAAAAAATTAATAAATTATTTGTTTACTTGACTGTTTATGTAAAAAGATGCCATGCAAATTAATCTTGTTTTTATGTCAAATGATTTATACATATAAGTGTTAAATTTTTTATTTTATTTTATACCGTAACCAATAATTTAATGAATAAATGTACGACATGTCATATTAGTATTATGTTGTTTTGGTTCTTATAGTGATTGAGGGAACAATGAACCCGGAAGAAACTAGAAGCTGGAACAACGAGCCAAAATTAAGGAACTTAGAGCCGTAAGTTGGGAGTTTGTAGCCGAAAATAAAAAAACCCGCTAAAACGTTTTCCTAAGCCTAAGCGAATCATAAATTTTAGCCTTACTAAACCATTTTTTTTCTTAAAGACTCTAAGTTCCCATTGTATTCATATTTCTAACTTTCCAAAATTTTTGAAGAATGACTCAAGTTCCCTGTTGTCTCTTAAAGACCCCATATCCCTATATTTTGCATTATTTTAGCGCATTAGTAAAATCGATAGAAGGGGAAATTCTTCTCAAGCTGCTCCCAGTTTCTTTAAGCATTGTAAACAGGAGATACGTTTGTTTTTACCAAACGTCCATTTTAAATGAAAATAATATGCAAATGGATAAAATGCCACGCCCAACACTTGCAAACCATTAAAGTAAATCGTCGTTATTTCGGCAAAATGAGCCACTGTCATTATAACATACACGTGACTGTGACTCATTATGTAGTTACTACCGTTTTGTTTGAAATCAAAAATAAGTCACAGTCGCATAGCTTTGGAATGGGTGCTAACCACACCACATTTAAAACTAAAATTACAACGCTGGGCAATGTTGCTAATGGACGCCGATTTTAACGTTAAATATAAACAAGATTCAAAACGTGCGATGCGACGCATTGTACCAACTAGCACACCAACAAACTAATCTCAAATTAATCCTGGTAGAACTTTACGATCTTCGCACTAGAAGCTTTTGAAAAATCCGATATCGAACAACTAGAAGCGTTAAAAGAAGTTCAACAAAACAATCTTAAATGGGCAATTGTTTATCGACTTTTGGAAAATCAAATATTACCTACGATCAGTCAAAAAGCCGCCACATTAACATCATGCTAACAACTTTAAAATTGAAAAATGGTAAACTTTATCACTATACTACGAGCACAAGGAAAATATCTCTCAACAACTTGTGATTACCAGCAGTTCACAGAAGATTAATACTTGATGAACACCAGTAACATTTAACTGGTCATTTTGGAACAGGAAAAACCTAGAAAAACGAATGAGAGAAAACTTTTAGTCGCCAGGATTAAGAGAAGACGTCAACCATCACATAAAAACCTGCGATTCTTGCGCAACAAGAAAAGGAATTAATCTACTCTCTTAATTTTGGTCAGCCATTTTTTAATAAAAAATCTGCCAAAATGGCAGAATATTCAGCCAATTTTCACACAGCTAATATTTCTGCCAAACTTGGCAGATATTTTTTTACTATTTTGACAGGACTTATACTTCGCCAAAATGACAGACAATAATGTCTGCTAATTTGGCTGTATTTTCAACAGATCGACAAAATCAGATTTGTCATTTTGAAACCACTATTTTTAAGCCTTTAAAAGATCATTTTCAAGAATAATATTACTGTTTTTAAAGGTTTGTTTGTTTGTATACAGGCAATAGTTGTTATTTGTTAAAGCATTACAATTAACGCTTGTTTGTTACTCTAGTTCTAGAATAATGCGGTTTTCAAAATTTGTATTCTTCATTTTCTATTTTGAGTTTATGGCTGTTTTATCGTGCTAAAACCTTCGTTTGCTGTATGAAAATGCATTAGTCAGAATAGACAAAACTGTTGATTCACATGTTACGCTATGGATAGCGTAGCAAGTTTAACATTGTTGATGGTCGTTGCGGTGTGTAATGATGTCAAGCGCTGTTTATCAGAAAAAATTCAAACCGTTGTATCTGAATTAAAAGAAAAGCAAAAGCGCCTGATGCGAAAAGTTTACTTAAGTGAGCTGCTGAAACCATCAATTTGATGTTGTGCTATTGATAAAATGTTTAAAAGTTAATTTATTTTTGAATTTACAAATAACCTGGTAAGGAAACAAAACGCTGTTGAAAAGGCAGTTTTTTACACTTTTTCTATACCCGCATTTTATACAGAACCTTCGGTAGAATGCTTGTGTTGAAATCAAATACTACTATAATATTAAAGAAAATGTGCAACTAACTTCCGAAAATGAAACAATTGGTTTCATTTTTTGGCACTGCTATTAATTGTTATGTGCAAAAAACACAAAACAACGGACATTATTGGGTCAAGTGTTGTCTAAAGAGCACTGTTTTAAAAATTAGCTATCATTCGCGTATTCCAGCATGCCAGCTTAAACGCACTGCAGCTTTTAGCACACTGACACTGACTGCATTCAGACAAATGACACAGTTCTTTGTAAACAATGAAATAATAATAATAAAGGACACTGCTCAGATCACACACTGTACACGACAATATACTAAGACTTATTTAGAATTTCAAGATTTTTTTTCTCTGGTAATACACAAAGACAAAGTTACAAATTAATGTGATTTACAACCCACTTAATTAAAAAAAATACGAACACAAAAAAATCACAAAATTACTGGCTGATTTTGACTAGATGAAAAAAAATGACTAAAGGCTTCAACTTGGTCTTCATTTGAACGAACATTTTCTAAGGAAACTGTATTTTACAATTGATTTTTGAATGTTTCTTTTTGTGTTGTTTGGAATGCCCTCTGGTTGGATTTGGGTTAAGAACGAAATATTATCAGTTTCGTTATCTGATTATTTAAGATTTTAAAATTTTGAAACATATCCCATAATTTATTTTATTTTTATTAAAGTTTCTATTCGGTTGAGTGTGAGTTATATATATAATGTATTTTTAATTTACAATATTTTAAAGACTCCTTTGGTAAAATAGCGTTGTACTTTTTTACCTATGTATTTATTCTAGTCATATATTAACTAAACAACACTTGCATACTCCAAGTCAGACGCCACAAAAATTTTTCTGACAATTAATTGAGATTTGAAACGTATAAAATTACGTTAACTGTTTAAGCTTTGCTACATCTTTTTTACAATATATTAAAGTTTAAGTCGCATTGTAATGAAAACGTCTAGTTTTGACCAGTCTCCTTTTTGGTAGTTATCTTATTTAAAGTATTAATCCGTTTTTGTGTACATTTTCACAAAAAAATTAGAATGCCGATTCTCACATTTTTTTTCCAAATAAATTCAGCTGAGATTCTTGGGCCCATTGGAAAATTCTTATTAAATCATTTTGTAATTTAAATTTTCACGAAATCTTTTAGGGTTGCCTTGTTGAAGATCGTAATTTAAATTATAGTTCTTATTACTTACTTATTTATTTTACTTATTTATTTTATTTATTTTATGTTATTTTACTTAGAAACAAATATCAAATCTTCTTCTTTTGCCTTTTCTTTTAATTCAGATACAACGGTTTGAATTTTCTGATAAACAGCGCTTGACACATTATTACACACGGAGCTACGCATCAAACAGGATGAAACTTGCGCGCGTACACTATCGATAGGAACATGTGAATCAACAGTTTTGTCTATTTTTACTAATGCATTTTCTACAGCACTGATAGTGTCAAGAATAGGTACATTTTTTGGTGGCAGACAGAATTTCGGACCACATGCTAAAACGTCTAACTGTGCCTCAGTAAAACTACTCGAAGTGTTATTTACAACAATTGAATTCCTAAAATGTTTGTCCGGCCAAATACTTTCGTTATTGTAGAAACACCCATATTTCTGTGAGTAAAGTTTTTTAAACTTATGGTTCAAATTAAGTTGAGATTCTTTAAAACTGCAAAAATAACGATTTTTTGCCAAAAGTAAAATAGTTGATAAAATGTTTTGATCCGGAATATATTTGAAATAAAGCAAAGAGTTTGTGAGCGATTTTTTGATAAAAGTTTCGGAAGTAAAATAACATAAAATAAATA
>JASAMX010009334.1:0-7500 GCA_030248175.1 Microlaimidae sp. YZB2_3 | reverse complement strand
TTATATCTAGGAACCCTTTTGTTTTGATTTTTTTAATTTTTTTTCTACTTTTTAGTACTGCCAAAATAAATCAAAATATTTTAACATCATATATATTAAATTTTGTTTTGAAATATTTGGGATTGAGTTTGTTTCAAATTTTTGAGATTGAAGGTTTTTTGGTAAAATCATATTTTATTTCAAATTGATCATTTGTTCGGTATTTAGATTGCAATTTTGATTCCTTACAGAAACAGACCAACCCATCTTCCTGTTATAGTAAATCATATTCATAAGCTGTTACAATATCAAAAGGTTGCCTATGGAATCTTCTTTATTGAACCTGTTGCAGAACAAACGTTCAACAGGGCAAAATTGTTAAATATTGGTATGTGTTATTACGTTTTCCCTTGAATTAAAAACTTTAAATCAGTAAAAAATTGCTAAACTATCGAACTGATAACATAACTACATGACTTAAAGCTAAAGTCTTTTAGGCTGAAATTAAGGTCGTAACCGGTTTCAGTTAAAAAAAATAAACAATAAACGCGCAAGCTAAAAAAAGTAAATCCTCAATAGTAATGTAACTATTAAGTTTCGTCTTATGTTTTCCTGCACGGGTTATTTTTTCAAAAAAAGTGGTTACTTAACCACCCTTACGATTTCACCCTGATGGAATTTATCTTTGGTATACGTTTTTGTCTCAAATAAAAAAAGAATTATTAAAAAAATGAGAAAACATAATGATACTATTTTTTAGTTTTAACAGTATTTATTTTATATAAACATCTTGTTAATCATATTATTTTAATTTTCGGCAAAGATATTAGGAATTTAGAAGGAGTTTGCATGAATGAGATTGAATCTCAAAAAAAACAACAATTTTCAATATTTATATTATTAGTATCAAATAGATTTTGCTTTAGTTAACAGTTAAAATTTTGACAACAAACAAGTCTGCTACAATTTGAAAATTTATTTTGAAAAATCACTGCCAAAAATTTCAATATTATTAATGACTTTTGCAAATTACGCAGATAAGCTTGTTTTGTTTTAAACAATTAAAATTATTATGAATTATATCAAAATGTTGTACAGCTTTTTAAAAAATAAAAAAAAGAATATAACTAAAATTATCAGTAAAACAAGAATGACCAAGCATGGAGAAAACACTTTTTTGTAGTGTGTTAACTCACACCATCTCTGTAAAAATCCTTCATGGGGGATGGGACTTTTCCCCAAAATCCTATATTAACAACAGGATTAATATAGCGTTTTGGACGGTTAAATGAGTTTAGACACCCATAACCAGCCAAATAAGGCTATAAAAAACAGTATTTTTTATCTGGGAGCCGGCGGGCTGGGCCGATTTCAGCTAAAAAGTAGCCGGGTTAAGCCGGGCCGATTTAAATGTTCTGTACAACTTTGCAAAATCCAAGAGGACGGTCAATGCTTGCAACAAAATAACAAATCGGATATACCAAAGGTGAATAATACAATTATTCAGGACATCGCGTTATCCACCTTTGCGCATACTTATAAAGACAGATATATTATGCACATCCTAAATAAATTGAATTCTTTAATTGCGCACCGATTTCGGCAAACCTTGCAGCTTCCAAAATTTAAAAATTGAATCGAACCTATTCTTCCAAAACAAATCGGCCTGTGTTTTTTTTAAATTTTGTGTATGTATTTAATCACAAGTTAATCAATAGTTAATCACAAATTAATTTCTAACAAAACTATTATTTTAAATAAAAAAAGAGTTAAATTAACTATTTTAGTTCTTCTAAACTTATAAATAAAGTTTTATAACTCACTTCAGTTTTGACGGGAGAAACAATGAGTGTCGCATTTAAAAGAAATAGCACAAAAATGCATATAACCCAAAAACCGCAGTGTAGCCGAACCACGAATCGTAAAAAAGTTCGCATTTGCTCTTCATTCCACATGAAAAAACAGTTGCTTGCAGCGAAAATCGCTCATTATACAGTTGCGCACGATAATCCATTTTATAGCGCAGCAAGCTATTCAATGCAAAAATCACTTTCACGGAATCAGGTGGATTCGTGTTTAATTTTTAATTAGGATACCCGTATTGTAAATTTGAAATCAATAAAATATGCATACAAAATAACAAAATAATGTCTGGAGTTTTATTGTTTTATATGTATAAAAAGTCATTTAATTTTTTAAAACATAATTTATAAACATTGTGATGACTACTATGAAAATAAATGACATAATCGCGAAAAATTAATTTATTTAACCTTCAGTGCAGATAACAATAAGAAAATTATTATATAAAATGCGGAGATAAATTTTTATTTTATATTAGTATACACTAAAAGAATAAATGCAGAAAATTGTGAAATAAAATTTGTTTTTATATTGTCTTCGACCAGTTCTTTGTCGGTCAGTTTTTTGTTGGTCAGTTTTTTGTCGGCCAAATATCGTCAGCCAAGTTTCCTTAGCCAAATTTAGTCAATAAAGTATAAATTAATGTTAGAACAATTAAAAAAATTTCACTTTAAATTAGTCGACTAAATTTGTTGTTTTTGGACCTACGATTTTATTTAAAAAACAAATTAAACGTTATATGAGTCAAATCCGTAACAAAAAGACAACAATTTTAGGTAACCACCAAAAATTTCCATTTACCCTAGCTTTGACTAAGTTTGTTCTGATTAATGTTTATTAATGGAAAAATACGGTTTTTTAAAAGCTGTTTTATAAAACATATGCGATCTATAATTCCATTTCAAATTTTTTTTAAAACTTATAGGATTTTTGGAGGCGTTTAAACTAGATAAAAATTGGAAATGTTTCGTATTTCAAGACGTTGACTTATTGGTGGAAAATTATGGAAATTCTTATGTTTGTGACAAAAACAAACCTCGACTTTTGGCATCAAGTGTGAAAAAAAGCTTTTGGGAAACTCACCGGTGCGTTTAGTTTTTGGGGTTATTGTATTCATTTTAGGTCACATAACTGTTAGCAAATTAACTATGTATTAATTGGGCGCCATTGATTATTGCAATTATTTTTTTTAAATAAAATTTGAATTTGATTCGATCCACAATAATAAAAAAATAATAAGCAATATGGTCAACGTTAGGCGTGCGGTCAAAGTGGATGGTGCTGGTACGGGAGCTGTTTCTACCACCAATTAGCAACAGAGCACAGCCATCTTCTATGTTGTGCAGTTTCTATGGGAGCTGTCGGCTGCCTTCTCTGTACAATCTTTATTGTTGCCGGAAGTTGCTATTGTGCGGTCAAAACTTTTTCGTTTATTATTCGTAATCGATATTTTGGTCAATAAATCAATGAAAAGAACCGAAATTTAAAAAATATGGCTTAAATAAAAAAAAAATTTAATTATGTCTGGCGCAGCGCAGCGGGACTAGATCGCCTCATCTCATGGCGCTTTCGCACTTTCCATAAATTTTTCAGTACTGCTGATCAAATTAGCTTTAAATTTCAAAAAAAGGTCTTCACGGCACAGCGCCTACTAGAAAGAAAGAAATAAATTTATTTTTAGCAAATACAAAAGCATGTATTACATAACTTTCACACACAGTGTTAAGTATATGGAATTTATCACAAGCACAGTACAGGAATAAAAATAGTACAATATATTAGTAAAAATATTAGTTACATATTACAAAAAAAACACACAAAACACTTGCTGGGAGACCCCAAAAGGGAGAGGTAAAAAAATTATGTAGTAATGAGCAACAGTTTTCTGAAAAAGTAGTATGAAATTTTTGTTACAAAACTAGATCATGAAATGAGTGTACTGTGTGCGATCCACAAGCAACACAATTCACTATACAGTAAATGTAAAAACAAGAAAAAAAACATTGTGTTTGCTAAAAATTGCTCAGAAGACTGAAGATTTGTTTGAACCTTCAGCACTAATACTGAGCAGAGCACTACACCAACCTTCCTAATCTTTATCAGGAAAAAAATACAAACAAAATTTGAATATTACTAACCAATTAATTGGAGAACTGGGTGGTAATTGAGCAAAACACTATTAATTTCACATTAATGTTAAGTTAGAGATTTTCTAAAAACACGGACCGATTCAGCAGTAACCTGAGAGGCTTTCAGACTGTTCCAATTAGAAATAGCGCGATTAGGAAAACAGTATTTTCTTGCATCAATTCTGCAGTCTTCACTTGCAATTTAAATGGGTGACCTCGAGTTGGTTTGGTATTGAAACAAAAAAGATTTTCTGAAAGTAGGCAAGATTTACCATTTATTATTTTATATATTTCACATAAATCAGTTTTGTTCCTTCTATCTGAAAGTTTTTTAAGTTTTAAATATGCTAGGCGATATTCATAGTTGGTGTAACCAAGACCACAGCATCTAAATAATCTTTTTGTATAGTATTTTGAACCCTCTCTATTAACTTAGAATCTTTTATTAAATTAGGATTCCAGATTAAACTGCCATATTCTAACAGTGGTTTGATGTATGATTTATATATATATGCTTGCATTAAATTTTTAACTGATTTGGCAGTAAATGTACGGAAAATAAGTGCAAGTCTTGGCAAAGCGCGTTCAGCTATTTTTTGACAATGTTCTGAAAATTTTAAATTATTAGACATATAAATCCCAAGATCCTTAACAGTTGTAGTCTGTTTTAAAATTTAATCATTTACTCTGTAATTATAGCCACAAAAACTGGTTATTGTCCCAATATGGAAAGTTTCACATTTATCTTCTGCAAGGTTTAGTTGCGAGGTTTTTGACCACTCTGCCACATTTTTAAGATCTTGTTGTAAATTTAAAACTTGCTGATTTTTAGAATCTTTATTATTAGGAAAATAGTCTGCATAAATTTTCGCGTCATCAGCGAATAATTTAATTTTTAAATTTTTAACACTCTTAAAAATATTATTAATATAGATCAAGAACAGAAGTGGACCCAAAAGTGAACCTTGCGGAACAGAACCGGTTACTTTATAAGAAGAGGAGGTGGAATCGTTGATAACAACTTTTAATGTTCTGTTGGTCAAAAAGGCACTAATCCTGTTTAAAAATTTCCATTAACTCCATATTTATTAAGTTTGTACAAAAGTTTTTGATGGGAAACAGTGTCAAAAGCCTTGGCAAAATTCAAATATATTACATCTAATGATTTTTTTGTTTTTTAGAGCTTGAGTCCAATCATTAATTACTTCTATTAGTTGCGTAACAGTTGAACTTTGATCCTTGAAACCATGTTGAAACCTAGACAATATTTTATGGAAAAAGGAATAAAGTTTGTCACGCACTAAGACCTCCATAGTTTTACATAAATAGGAAGTTAATGATATTGGACGGTAGTTTTCTTTTCTATTTTTTAGTTTCTTTTTAAAAATAGGTATGATCAATGCTACAAGCCAATCATTGGGGAGTTTTCTTATTTCAAAAGATTTATTAAAGATTTTTGCCAAGGGTTCAGCAAGTACCTTTGCTAAACGCTTTAGAAAATAAGCAGGTATGCAATCAGGTGTTTTAGAAAATTTATTTGGTAACATTTTTAAAGCCCTTAAAACATCTTTAGTTGTGAACTTCATATTATCAAGATTAATTTTAGTTTCTGGTTGAAATGGAGGAAAATTTCTATCATCATTGGTAAAAATGGAACTAAAATATTCAGCAAATATTTCAGCCTTTTCAGAGTCTTCAATTGCAAGAGTGGAATCATTTTAATTAGTGCTGGAATATAACTTCTTAATTTTATTTTTTTTATTTACAAATTTATAAAAACTTTCTAAATCTCGTTTTTTAAGAATTTGCTTTTCCAGAGAGATTTTGTGATTTTTAACTGCTTTTTCATATTTTTTGGTAGTTAACTTATACTCATTTTTAACATCTTTAGATTTTCTTTTATGCAAAAGTCTTAGTTTCTTTTTTTGCAGCTTAATTATATTTGCTGGATATTTAGCTCTTCTTTTCATAGTAAGGGGTTTTATTGGAACATGTACATTGATACCATCTACAAGTTTTGATTTGAAACATTGCCAATACTATTCAACACTGTTTAAATTTTTAAAGAGTTCATCCCAATTAAAAGATGCATATAATTGGAACAACAAGTTATAGTATGCATTTTTAAAATTGGGTACCATAGTTAGTTGACTTGTATTTGTTTTATGAGGCTCTAAACTGGCTTCAAGCTCAAACATAATTGAAGAGTGATCTGAGTTTAAAAAATTTGGGGCAATTTCAGCAGAACTAAAAATATCCACATCTGTTGTAAAAAGTAAATCTAAAAAGTTATCTTTTCTGGTGGGAGATTTTACTAATTAATTGAAGAACGCGAGCAAATTTTGTAATTTATATTTATCAACTTCTTATTATTATTTTTGTTCTACTAACGCTCACTCATACCATTAAATCGATAGATATTCCTTCATCTTTACTGATAGATTAAAAAAGAACATTGGGTCTTTGGAAAGAAAAATAGAACAACCTGCATTGAACAATTACAGACAGTTAGTCGTTTACTGGAAAACTGGGTCACTTAATTTTAGATTTATTGTCAGTTTTATATTATGCACCAATAAAAGTGTAAAATCATTGGTTTTACTATAACCATGTGCATATGTAAAAAACTAAAAATATTAGATAAAAGTAACCCTTTAGATGACGTTAGGTTTGTGAATTAACTGATTTGTTAATTTATGAAGAAAAACAAAAAGTGCAAATCGTTTTCAAAAGCTTTGGTGACCAAAATTATTTTTCATCTTAAATTAAATAAATGTGCAAACGAAAGAATCTATCTTTTAGTTTCATTCGCGTTCGGCACAAATGATACAGAACAGTATTAGCGGTGTTCAATATTAAACAAAAACAGGGCAAAAACCAGAAACGTCATAGTTGCAACCCGTGTATTTCTTTTTTATACGTCAAGTAAATAAATACAAATGGAAAACTCCTATTTTAAGGCCTATTTTTCACCAGTGACAAGTGTCAACATGTTCACACCGCAGCTACAAGTTAAAATGTAACGGTGTGAACGCGCGAAAGACGCGTTGCTCAAGTCACTCCTATGTGAACTAGGTTTAACAGTTATTTTCAGAAAATGTAGACCAGTTGTTAGTGCCTATGGTGCGTCTTTAAGACTTTATTTATAAATCAAGTGTTTGATTTTTAAACTTATAAAATTTTTTCTATAAACAAAGCCTTTAAGTTTTGATCTAATTTGCTAATTTGCTTACGTAATTACGTAATTTGCTTCAGCGAGAAATACCTTGGATATATTGGAGGGATAGCGACAGTAAGCAGCTTCGCTCATCGTAAAGTCAACGGTTTTTCTAATAGTTTTTGGGGCTGGGGATTAGAAGATGATGACTACGGAGGAAGGTAATCTTTTAAAATAAGTTTAAAGGCAAAGTTCTACGCCATTAAATTCCCGCTTTTTGATTAAATGCCAGTAGTACCAGGCCTGGATGGGTAGCTAATATTAATTGCCTACTTCTACATCTATTAGCTGCCCTTAAAAGGGTAATAAGAA
>JASAMX010009333.1:0-15718 GCA_030248175.1 Microlaimidae sp. YZB2_3 | reverse complement strand
TTTTGTAAGATAATATACAAAAATAGTTGTTCTTTCACTTGTGAGAACTAAAAACATAAGCCTTATTAAAATTTTCCATTCAAAACTTATAGGTACGGTAGGATTTCAAATTTGGTTTTGGTGTATATTTTCCCTCCTTTTTTTACACGAAGCCAAACTTGTGTCTTTTGCGAATTTTGAGGCGTACGCCTAAAAATACTTGCGCGCCTTGCGCCTTGGATTTCTAACTGCCGTGCCGTTAAACGGAACTAAAGGGCAACGCCCTTTTTAGTCAGCTAAACAGTTTTAAATGCCTTTTTTGTTTTTCGTAAGCCTATGCAAAACCTAAAAATCAAGCTAACCTATGATAGAGTTTCAGATTTCTCATCGTGCTTAAAATTACCACTATTAACGCGCTAAAAATCAGAATCTGCGAAACATAATTATTTGCGCGTTTTTGAATTTTTATTAGCACGGAAAATGCGTCTGGAATCAATTTTTCATTAAAGAAGCAATACAATCATTAAACAGACTGCAGTTAATTAAAGTATTTTTTTGTATTTTGTTTTGAAACTTAAAAGTGCACAGGTCTGGTAATTAAAAATTAATGACTCAATATCCAAATCATTTCCTGTAAAAAATTCAGTTCCTCAGGGTTCTGTTTTGGGCCCATTTCTTTTTACTATATATTATATAAACGATATTGTTGATTGTGTTAAGACTCACAAATTAGGCTCGGTAGGATTCCCATACGGGTTCCAAAATTCAATTTGACCGACCCAAAAGTAATAATCACTTATAAAACGGTACGATTCCCATACGCGTCCCAAAATTCGATTTGACCGATTCTAAAGTAAAATACACATATAAAACATTTTTGTACACTAAATCAGACACGCAGACTTAATTTTGATGGTTAATTTTAAGATTTGGTCTTATTGAAAAGAGTTGTGAACAAATTTATACCCAAATAATAACCTTTTTCAGCATATGCAATTTATGATGTTAATAAAAAAATTGTAAACACACAAATTAAATTAAAAACTATGTTTTAACAATGCTAAAAGTCTGCAAAACTTAAAAATTTTCGAAAAAATTAAAAATTCAAAAGTTACATGGTCTACCAAGAACATGGACAACAAAATTTTTTGGCTTTGAACGTGATTTAAACTTAGTTTTTCACCGATTTATTGTTTCTAAAAGTCGTATTGACCGACCCTAATGTAAAATACACTTATAAAACATCTTCATACCCTAAATTGGACCCGTAGACTTGATTTTTGTGATTATTTTTGAGATTTGAGCTTTTGATTAGAAGTTATAATCCGATTTATACCAAAAAATTGCCCTATTTTGGCATGTACAATTTATGTTATTAAGAAATTTTTTTTATTAGGCCTTTAATCAAATTAATATTATATTTTTCGTATTACCAAGTGTCTAGCAGTTACAAATATACTTTTATTTTTTTCATGGTAACAACCAATTTTTTATAATAACCGTTTGGTACAAGTACTAAACGTGTACCAAAAATCAGTTTGAGAATTCTACCAAACAAACATAAATAAAAAACATGTTTCTAGGTCAATTCTGACCTTGCGATCTTAATTTTGGGCATTAAAAGGTGATTAAACTACCCTTTAAGAAAATAAATGGTGTTTTATAGACAAAAAATGACCTTTTTTTAAAGGTACATTTTATGCTGTGAAGAAAACTTTTTTAATAGTGCTGTAACCAATATGAATGAATAGTTGTTAGATTGTCGAGAATCTGGTGATTCTAAAAATATTTTTACTTTTTTTCTGGTCTTCACCAATTTTGTACAGCAACCGCTTAAAAATGTATCAATATTCAGCAGGGACGTAGCCAGAGTTTCATTTTGGGGGGGGAGGCGGATTTTAGTACAAAAAAAATTTTCGGGGGGGGGGGGGGCTCCGCCCCCCCCCCCCCCCCCCCCCTTATTTTTGGGGGGGGGGGGGCAGAGCCCCCCCCTTAATTTTTGAAAACGTTAAAAAAGCAGGGATAAACGTAGATAAAGCTGTATAATACACTGTTTTTGGCCTAATAACCTATTATCTAATGTTTTTAGCGGTAAAAACATGTTTTCTTAGTTAAAAATTACATAAGCACACATTGACAGAGCCTGGATTTTACAAAAAAGGAATTTAGAGACGTTAGTTTCAGACCCCTTGGCTAAACCCACATTGTAAAACAAAGCACATGAGCAGCATCTCGGCTCCATGTTTTCTAGGGTACCTACCTATATGAAAAAAATCCGAGCCAATGCTATAGGCGGCAGGAAAATTTAGGAGGGGGGAGGTACATAAATCAACCAATATGATTGTTTGTTTTGCTTTCTGTGTAGTACTTATTACTTATAAAAATTATTGTACTAACTTTAAAATAACATTAGCATCAGGCAACATAAATAACGAGATATATATGTATGTATACTATAAAAAGTGACCGCTGAGCGAAGCGATGCGGAACAAATTTTTGGTTTTTGGGGGTCCATTGGGGTACTAAAATTATTTTAAAGTTTGGCGCCGAGCGATTAGCGAGGCGCTAGAAAATTTTGAATTTTTAGCATCTGAAAACCCCCAAATTTTACTATCTGGCGACCATTTCGGGGGGGGGGGGGGCCGCCCCCCCCGCCCAACCACTATCCTTATTTTTCCTCCTGTCCGACCGTTTCGGGGGGGCGGCCGCCCCCCCCGCCCCCCCCTGGCTACGTCCCTGATATTCAGTCGTGAAAAAAAAATTTAAATTTAAAAAATGGGATAATTTAATAAAAATGCCTCATAATACAATTTAGCTTAATTTTTAGGCTTTGCTTAGGCGTAGAAAGAATAAATCTGATTAAAAATAAGCTTAAATTAGCTTTTTAAACAAAAACAAATTTGTTGTCCATATTTTCGGTGGTCCATGTGACTATTGAATTTATAATTTTTTTGTAAATTTTTAGATTCTCCGGACTTCCAGCAATGTTAAAACAAAGTTTTTATTTTAATTTAGCGGTTAATTAAATTTTTTTTCTTAACAGTAAAAATTGTGTACCCAAAATATGTCATTTTTTGTCTATATTTTACCCCATATTATTAAAAATCGTGTTTCAATAATTTTTTAAGCTTAAAAACGAAATCTTCAGGTCAAAATTGACCTATAAACATATTTTTATTTATTATTTGTAGTGTGGAAATCTCTAATCGATTTTTGGTACACGTTTAGTACCTGTACCTAACCGTTTAAATACCCAAAATTTTAGTTGTAAAAAAATTCATATTTTTGAAAAACAACTTATTTTAATAAAAATCAATTATATCACAAATTTGTTTGATTTTTAGGTTTTGCTTAGGCTTAGGAACAATAAATAGGTGAAAAACTAAGTTTAAATTAGCGTTTAAGTTAGAACGATACAGTTGCAAAAATTTTGCTAATTTTCCCCAAAACATGTACTTGGGGTTTTCGGAAGTCCTGATGACGAATTGGACCTCCATTTTTTAATTCGACCCTCGGGGGGCACTAGGAGGGTTGCGACCCCCCCTCCTTGGGGGGCATTCTGACTATATAGCGGTTTTACCTCAAAACCACCTCAAAACACGTACTTGGGGTTGAATACAGTATTAAATAATGAAAGATTTTTTTAATTAAAAAGTTAAAAATTAAAAAAAAACATTTTGTGAGGTTAAAAATATTGCCCTGAGGGACTCAAACCTAGAGCTCCAGGATTCCGAGTTTGACGCTCTAACCACTTGGCTACTGCTCCGTCTGAAATTCACGCTTAAAAGGGCCTTTTAAACAAATGTTTCTAAATGTAGTTTCCCAACGTCAAATCAAAAAATATAAATGAAAGTTTAGTCATTTGATAGAAATTAGTTTGTTCCCAACTTTTAACACAGCAGTTGGACCATAATTCTGAGCCAGTTTTTAAGTTTTTAACGAAATCTCTACTATCACTTCTTTTTATTTTTTATTCCAACAATTTTAGCAATAAAACGAAATTAAAAAACTTTAATAGTAGGGATTTCGCTGAAAATTTTTGTGGGAATGTACATTTGGTGTATCTAACTTGAGTTAAATTTTTATTACGTAATATTAACTCTGGTTCTGTTAACTTTGGAAAAACGGTTTAAAAAGGCCTTTTTTTTTCAATGAAGCGTATCTTGGCGTGAAATATTCCACCAAAAATGTTAAGGATACCGAACTGACTGGGAAAAAAATACCCTTTCTCCCAACATATAATTTGCTTCTGTCCGTCACTTACGGCCCAAGTTATACACAAAAACCGAAAGGGTATCCTAACTGTATCGTTCCACCTTAAAACCAAAAAATTTTGTTGTCCACGTTTTTGGTGGTCCATGAACTTTTGAATTTTTAAGTTTTTTGAAAATTTTTAAGTTCTTCAGACTTCTAGCATTGTTAAAACATAGTTTTTAATTTAATTTGTGTGTTTACAATTTTTTTTTTTATTAACATCATAAATTGCATATCCCCCTCATGGTCGCCCGGGAATCTGCTTCTGCAGATTGCCCCAGCTAAGCCCGAGGATATGCTGAGGTCTTCGTCCTGAGGGGGATCAACGTCACCCCACTCGGTCGCTTTTTAGCCGGGATACTCGGGCCCGTACAGCTTGCTGTAGCTTGGTGGAGAGGACGGCGAAGGGCGACCACGAGCAATGTGTCCAATGTTGCATTTTTTGACACAAAATTCTTCCCCTGTCCCTTCCCCCCTACCCTAACTCTAAACATCATAATTTCGGTTCCGGTTCAAGGTTTTGCTTGCTTTTATCTTTTATCTTTTCTGTTCTGGGTTGCTTTGTTTTGTTTAGAAGATGTCTAAGCCAGCTGTGTTCTGCTTGGTCATTGGATGGTTTGCCATTGTTGGATGGATGTGTGAGGTCAATGGACCTGGTTGCTCTTGGAATCACCATGTGGCTCAGAAGAGCTGGACAAAAGACGGATCAAACGCTCTTGTTTTATTATTTGTTTATTAAGATGGTGCAGAGTATCATTTATTTTCACGCTATCTAATTGGTGGGTGCTATGTAACCAGTTATAGTACGGCACTTTATATACATACATAAATTTTGCTTAGCTTTATGTAAACATATCGTATTCCTAACCGCACAAACATATTCCACTTTTACAACCCTTTACCTTGCACTGTTTCCGGGTTCTTCTTTGTCATTTTAAAATAATTGCATTCCTTACATTAAAATTACGTCATTGTCTGTCAAATCCCCCTCCCATAATTTAGTCTAATAAAAATTTTTTTACTCATGTTACATTGGCCACACTTCTCACAAATCCCGCGATGTGGGTGGGGCTTCTAGCCAAAATTATAGTAATCAAATGTTCTTCTGGTCAGTTACTATTATAGTTCAACGGAACGTAATCTCATCACATTAACCAGAGAACGGTGTTGATTTTCTAGGTTTTTTGGACGGTAAGACAGGGCTTAAATTCTGTAGCCGGCTCGCATTAACAAAACAAAACAAAAATTGCATATGCTAAAAAAGGTTATTTTTTGGGTATAAATTTGTCATAACTCTTTTTGATAAGGTCAAAATTGCCGAATGTACCATCAAAACAAGTCTCGCCTGTCTGATTTAGTGTACAAAGATGTTTTATATGTGTATTTTACTTTAGAATTGGTCAAATCAAATTTTGGGACGCGTATGGGAATCATACCTTACAATTTTGTTTGATTTTTAGGTTTTGCTTAGGCTTAGGAACAATAATTCGATGAAAAACTAAGTTTAATATAGCGTTTTTAAAGCAAAAATTTTTTTGTTGTCCATGTTTTTGGTGGGTCCATGTAGCCTGTGCATGGTTGGAGACGGTCTCTCCTCGTTTTATCTGGAAAGGATTTGCCCCTCTCTCGTTTTATTGAAAAAAATTAAAAAGTACCCTAAATATGACTTTCCAATCATTTTTTAACTAAGATTACGCCATCATCGCGAATCTTTTGCAAGTTGACGCCCATGTGTCAAATGTTAAGCAATTTTATAGAAGCCTAATTTCACCTATTTTTACCTTAATTCCGCTTTTTTTTTGCGCAGCTTTTTGTAAAAGTTTTTTCCTTTCTTTTTTCTCTCTTTTTCTCCTTTCTCCCTCTCTCCCTCCCCTGCCTGCCCCGTGTTTATTGCCCCCCGTTTTACAAAAAGTCGCCCCCCCTGCGCCCCCCCATTTTGGAATCGCCCCCCCCGCGTTTTACCCCGGGGGGCAGTGCAGGTTGTCCATGTAAACTTTTGAGCCTTTAAACTACAACTTTAAGCTGTACACGCCTAACTTAAGCCTAACAAAACCTAAACAATCTGTGACTTTCTCCGCGCAGCTATTTGTAAAAGTTTAAGGTTGTTTTTAAGGCTTCGCTTAGGCTTAGAAACGTGTGGTATTTTGGGTTTTCTCCTTCTACTCCTCCACCAGCTGCACTGATAATAGGCGCTTTCTTTTTTCGTCCTCACATATTCTTTGAAAAAAATTAACTATTGCACAACTACTCTAAACTGATAGTCTCTATTTCGGTTCAAATTTTAAGAATCAATTACAGTGATTCCGCTGTAACGTAACCATTGAAGGAAAAGAAAAAAAAACACCAAAACAGAACCTAATTCATTTTATCCTATTTATTATGCTAAATTCTTTTCAATTCGGAGTATCTCCAAACGCCTTATGCAAATTGTTTTTTAAAAGTTTAACTACTTCAATTTTTAACAATTGATAAATGCCATATAAAAAATCTAAAACTATAGACAAATCAACTGATGTGTCTATTATATGCAAAATAATGTAAATATTGATAAAATGACATTTTTGCGTGTTTTGTTGACTTCCAATTCAGGATACAAATTTTCGATACAAAATGTCCGGATGCTTAAAGGATATCCCAATTCCCACTCGTTTCAAAATAACATTGTGAAATCACAGCAAAAAAGCAATGAGAGTAATAAACTCAGAAATAATCTTCTCAGAGCGTATAAGTCCTACGTTAGATCAATTTGTGGAGTATGCGGGAGAGGTACAGTTTGGAACCCTTATTTACAAAAAGATATAAACATTTTGTAAAAAGGGAACAAAATTTCACTCAGGAAACATTAGCAGGCGAGAAGGTTATTTTATAAATGCAAGTTTTTATCTGTTGGTTATAAACAAAAAGAACCTGTATTGCTGCAGCAGTTAGAGAAGATTAGCAGGATGGAAGAGATAAAACTAATTTATATGAGTGCTTTAGAAATTATACATTGCTTAAACAATTTGCAAGTCAAATGATTTTTTTTAAGTTTGAACCTGCACCCCACGAGTGGCTCCTCCCTTTATAGATTGGCTGTAAAAGAACTGTAGAATTAATGCAAGGAAATTTTTCTTTGTAAAGAGCGGTGAAGTTTCACCTTGGAAAAATCTACCCATGTTTCAAGTAACTGTCGATTCTTTGAATGCATTCAAGAAAACTTTTAAAGCTGACTTAAATAAGCGCTCTTTTTGAGCCTTTAAAATCATTTCAGATAGCTACGTTGATATGAAAATGTTAGAACATGGTTCTAAATTTATGTTATTGATTTACTAAAATATTGTAATTTTTGCTGACATTTTCCCCATATTATCTACAAATATTCAATCAATTTTTAATGTTAGAAAATAAGATTTCTGGGTTATAATTGAATTAAAAGCATATTTTTAGTCAGTATTTGTCCAGCGCATATTTCTCTCTGCTGATTTTTGAGACGCGTTAGTTTAGTAACTGTGCCGTACGTATCTCTCTCTAACCAGTCAGAAATAAATAAGCTAAATGTGTTCTTTTGAAAATAAAACAAACTATATAGGGTATGGCATTGAATTTTGGCACTTTTTCGTTTTTCCAATGTAGATGACTGTCATGAGCTTTTTATTTGGTATGATATGATATTTTCATGTAAAATTGTGTGATTTACAAAAAATAAAATTGTTACTCGTTTTTAGAACATGGGCATTTCATGATTACGCAATAAATTGGTTTAAAAATTAAACTGTACTGGTAAAATTTAGTCTACTTTCCAAATTTTTAGTCCCCGTGGTTCTATGTTGCGTCTGTGGTGAGCAATCAATATAAAATAAAATAGTGTAATTTCGGCACATGTATTGCTGTAGGAAAAACGGGTTGAATTAAGTGGTCAGGTGTTAAATTGTTGTTGTAAATAGTTAAAAGACAACGTTGAAATGTGTAGGGGTCATAGCAGTGCACTTAAACTCGATTAATGGGTTCTTTTAAAAAGTGCAGAAATTAAATGCACTTTTTCCCCAAATTTTGCTCATTTTAATACCATTTGGCGTTTTAGCTGTAACTTTTTCCCAGTTACACGTTTAACAACAAGTAGAAACTTAAATTAAAGAAAATTGTCTGGAGATAATGATAGGCTTTTAAATTTTTGAAAATGAAGATTTTTTGACTGAGAAACAATCGATCGTTTGTAAAGTGCTAAAATTAAATGCATACATTTAATTTTGGCAATTTTCCATTTTTTTAAAAACTGATTTAATTAAATAAAAAACCAACTTTCGTACAGTGAAACTTTTATGACGCTACGCAGTATTGTAAAAGCTTTAAAATGAGCTATGAAACATGAAAATCGGGCCATACAGTGAAAAGTTACATTGGAAAAACGAAAAAGTGCCGAAATTAAATGCACTACCCTATATAGTTTGTTTTTATTTTCAAAAGAACACATTTAGCTTATTTATTTCTGACTGGTTAGAGAGAGATACGTACGGCACAGTTACTAAACTAACGTGTCTCAAAAATCAGCAAGAGAATGTCCTTGGACAAATACTGACTAAAAATATGCTTTTAAATCAATTATAACCCAGAAATCTTATTTTCTAACATTAAAAATTGATTGAATATTTGTAGATAATATGGGGAAAATGTCAGCAAAAATTACAATATTTTAGTAAATCAATAACATAAATTTAGAACCATGTTCTAACATTTTCAGGAGAAAAGAAATATAAATTTGATAGTCAGATAGACCCCTAGAAATATAGACAACAAATAAGTAAGAAAAGAATAGTGGCATTTTTTTAATGATTAAATAACAGAACTTATATTTGACTATGCATAGTCTATTCATAGTTTAATTCTACTGTATCATCATTTCATTTTTCTTTTCTTTTTCTTTTGTTTTCTTTTCTTTTTTTATCAACAACATCAAATTTGTATTTAAACTATAATTCTAACAATAATATCAACATAGCTATCTGAAATGATTTTAAAGGCTCAAAAAGAGCGCTTATTTAAGTCAGCTTTAAAAGTTTTCTTGAATGCATTCAAAGAATCGACAGTTACTTGAAACAGGAGTAGATTTTTCCAAGGTGAAACCACCCTATTTACAAAAGAAAATTTCCTTGCATTAATTCTACATTCTTTTACAGCCAATATAAAGGGATGACCACTGGTGGGGTGCAGGTTAAACTTAAAAAAAATCATTTGACTTGCAAATTGTTTAAGCAATGTATAATTTTAAAGCACTCATATAAATTAGTTTTGTCTCTTCCATCCTTTAATCTTTCTAAGCCTAGGCAATCCAGTCTTTGTTTATAACCAACAGATAAAAACTTGCATTTATAAAATAACCTTCTAGTGCTAGTGTGCTAGTGAACTTTTGTTGCACTTTTTACAAAATGTTTATATCTTTTTGTAAATAAGGGTTCCAAACTGTACTACTAGCGTACTCCAGAATTGGTCTAACGTAGGACTTATACGCTCTGAGAAGATTATTTCTAGAGTTTATTACTCTCATTGCTTTTTTGCTGTGATTTCACAATGTTTAGAGAATTTGGGATTCGGAATTCTGCGGACATTTTGTATCAAAAATTTGTATCCTGAATTAGTATCAAAACACACAAAAATGTGATTTTATCAATATTTACATTTTTTGCATATAATCGACACATCATTTGATTCGTCTATAGTTTTAGATTTTTTATGGCATTTATCAATTGTTAAAATTGAAGTTGTTAATTTTTTAGAAAAACAATTTGCATAAGGTGCTTGGAGATCTCCGAAGTAAAAGAATTTGCATAATAAATGGATAAAATGATTTAGGTTCTGTTTGGTGTTTTTTTTTCTTTTCCTTCAATGGTTACTTTACAGCGGAATCGCTGTTAATACATTAAAATTTGAACCAAATAAGACTATCAGTTTAGAGTAGTTGTACAATAATTAATTTTTTTCAAAGAATATGTGAGGACAAAAAAAAAAGAAAAAATGCGCCTATTTCAGTGCAGCTGGTGGGAGGAAAACCCAAAATACCACACGTTTCTAAGCCTAAACGAAGCCTTAAAAACAACCTAAACTTTTACAAATAGCTGCGCGAAGAAAGTTAAGGTTGTTTTTTAGGTTTTGCTTAGGCTTAGTAACGCGTAAGCTTAACCTTAGTTAAAGATTCGAAAGTTACATGGACCACCAAAAACATGGACAACAAAAATTTTTTTTGCTTTAAAAACGCTATATTAAACTTAGTTTTTCATCGAATTATTGTTCCTAATCCTAAGCAAAACCTAAAAATCAAACAAAATTGTAAGGTATAATTCCCATACGCATCCCAAAATTTGATTTGACCAATTCCAAAGTAAAATACACATATAAAACATCTTTGTACACTAAATCAGACACGCAGACTTTGTTTTGATGGTTAATTTTAAGATTTGGCCTTATCAAAAAGAGTTACGACAAATTTATACCCAAAAAATAACCTTTTTTAGCATATGCAATTTATGATGTTAATAAAAAAAAATTGTAAACACACAAATTAAATTAAAAACTACGTTTTAACAATGCTAGAAGTCTTAAGAACTTAAAAATTTTCAAAAAAATTAAAAATTCAAAAGTTCGTGGACCACCAAAATCATGGA
Organism: Microlaimidae sp. YZB2_3; assembly: GCA_030248175.1. Lineage (NCBI taxonomy): Eukaryota > Metazoa > Nematoda > Chromadorea > Desmodorida > Microlaimidae > Microlaimidae sp. YZB2_3. Next base: position 4,850 of record JASAMX010009333.1, on the reverse strand, counting down.
CAACAAAATTTTTTTGGTTTTAAGGTGGAACAATACAGTTAGGATACCGTTTCGGTTTTTGTGTATAACTCGTGCCGTAAGTGACGGACAGAAGCAAATTATATGTTGGGAGAAAGGGTATTTTTTTCCGGTCAGTTCAATATCCTTAACATTTTTGGTGGAATATTTCACGCCAAGATATGCTTCATTGAAAAAAAGGCCTTTTTAAACCGTTTTTCCCAAGTTAACAGAACCAGAGTTAATATTACGTAATAAAAATTTAACTCAAGTTAGATACACCAAATGTACATGCCCACAAAAATTTTCAGCGAAATCCCTACAATTGAAGTTTTTTAATTTCGTTTTATTGCTAAAATTGTTGGAATAAAAAATAAAAAGAAGTGATAGTAGAGATTTCGTTAAACACTTAAAAACTGGCTCAGAATTATGGTCCAACTGCTGTGTTAAAAGTTGGGAACAAACTAATTTCTATCAAATGACTAAACTTTCATTTATATTTTTTGATTTGACGTCGGGAAACTACATTTAGAAACATTTGTTTAAACGGCCCTTTTAAGCGTGAATCTCAGACGGAGCAGTAGCCAAGTGGTAAGCGTCAAACTCGGAATCCTGGAGCTCTAGGTTCGAGTCCCTCAGGGCAATATTTTTAACCTCACAAAATGTTTTTTTTTAATTTTTAACTTTTTAATTAAAAAAAGCGTTCATTATTTAATACTGTATTCAACCCCAAGTACGTGTTTTGAGGTGGTTTTGAGGTAAAACCGCTATATAGTCAGAATGCCCCCCAAGGGGGGGGGGGTCGCAACCCTCCTAGTGCCCCCCGGGGGTCGAATTAAAAATGGAGGTCTGATTCGTCATCAGGACTTCCGAAAACCCCAAGTACATGTTTTGGGGAAAATTAGCAAAATTTTTGCAACTGTATCGTTCTAACTTAAACGCTAATTTAAACTTAGTTTTCACCTATTTATTGTTCCTAAGCCTCAGCAAAACCTAAAAATCAAACAAATTTGTGATATAATTGATTTTTATTAAAATAAGTTGTTTTTCAAAAATGTGAATTTTTTTACAACTAAAATTTTATGGGTATTATTTAAACGGTTAGGTACAGGTACTGAACGTGTACCAAAAATCGATTAGAGATTTCCACGCTACAAATACTAAATAAAAACATGTTTATAGGTCAATTTTGACCTGAAGATTTCGTTTTTAAGCTTAAAAAATTATTGAAACACGATTTTTAATAATATGGGGTAAAATATAGACAAAAAATGACATATTTTGGGTACACAATTTTTACTGTTAAGAAAAAAATTTAATTAACCGCTAAATTAAAATAAAAACTTTGTTTTAACATTGCTGGAAGTCCGGAGAATCTAAAAATTTACAAAAAAATTATAAATTCAATAGTCACATGGACCACCGAAAATATGGACAACAAATTTGTTTTTGTTTAAAAAGCTAATTTAAGCTTATTTTTAATCAGATTTATTCTTTCTACGCCTAAGCAAAGCCTAAAAATTAAGCTAAATTGTATTATGAGGCATTTTTATTAAATTATCCCATTTTTTAAATTAAAATTTTTTTTCACGACTGAATATTGATACATTTTTAAGCGGTTGCTGTACAAAATTGGTGAAGACCAGAAAAAAAGTAAAAATATTTTTAGAATTACCAGATTCTCGACAATCTATTAACTATTCATTCATATTGGTTACAGCACTATTAAAAAAATTTTCTTCACAGCATAAAATGTACCTTTAAAAAAAGGTCATTTTTTGTCTATAAAACACCATTTATTTTCTTAAAGGGTAGTTTAATCACCTTTTAATGCCCAAAATTAAGATCGCAAGGTCAGAATTGACCTAGAAACATGTTTTTTATTTATGTTTGTGTGGTAGAATTCTCAAACTGATTTTTGGTACACGTTTAGTACTTGTACCAAACGGTTATTATAAAAAATTGGTTGTTACCATGAAAAAAATAAAAGTATATTTGTAACTGCCAGACACTTGGTAATACTTGGCCAGACACTTGTAATTAATAACTCAGTATCCAAATCATTTCCTGTAAGAAGTTCAGTTCCTCAGGGTTCTGTTTTAGGTCCATTTTTGTTCTTGGTATATATTAATGATATTGTTGATTGTGTTAAGTTCTCACAAATTAGACTCTTTGCAGATGATATAAAGTTGTTTGTAAAATCTTCATCTAAAGATTACCACATTCAAACCTTGAGACTTCAGCAAGATTTAGATAGAATACACAGCTGGTCACAAGACTGGCAACTGCAGTTATCTAATCACAAATGTGAAGTTCTTCATATTCGAAATCATAGCAAAGAGTTAATTTGTAAATATAAGCTTGGTAATAACGTACTTGCAACTACAGAATTGGTGCGTGACCTAGGTGTTTATATATCCCATGATCTGAAATTCTCTAAACACTGTGAAATCACAGCAAAAAAAGCTATGAGAGTGACATCACTAATTTTTAGAACATTCAACTCAAACTCTAGAAATAATTTTCTCAGAGCATATAAGTCCTATGTTAGACCAATTCTGGAGTATGCTAGTGCAGTTTGGAACCCTTATTTACAAAAGGATATAAACATTTTGGAAAAAGTGCAACAAAATTTCACTAGGCGTTTGTTTTATAAATGCAGACCTGTGCACTGCCCCCCCCCCGGGGTTAAAACGGGGGGGCAATTCCAAAACGGGGGGGGGGGGGGGGGCAACTTTTTTGAAACGGGGGGGGGGCAATAAAACGGGGGGGGGGGGCAAGCAGGGGGAAAGAAAAAAAAAAGAGAAAAAAAGGAGAAAAAAAAGAGAAAAAAAGAAGGGAAAAGGGAAAAAAGGGACAAAAAAAGCGGAAATAAGGTAAAAATAGGTCTAAAATGGCTTAAAATACATTGAAATAGGCTAAAAACTGCAAAAAATTCGCGATGATGGCGTCATCATAGGTCAAAAATGGCGTCATATTTTTAGGGTAGAAGGGTCTTTTTCATTTTTTGGCGGGGGGGGGGGGGGCAATAAAACGGGGGGGGGGCAAATCCTCCAATGAAACGGGGGGGGCATTTTCAGACCGTGCACAGGTCTGTAAATGTAAGTTGTTACCTGTTGGTTATGAACATAGACTGAATTACCTAGGTTTAGAAAGATTAAAGGATCGAAGAGACAAAATTGATTTATATGAGTGCTTTAAAATTATACATTGCTTAAACAATTTGCAAACCAATGATTTTTTTAAATTTAACCTGCAGCCCACCCGTGGTCATCCATTTAAATTGGCAATGGAAGACTGCCGAATTAATGCAAGGAAATTTTCTTTTGCAAATAGGGTTGTTACACCTTGGAACAATCTACTCCCATCTCAAGTAACTGTCGATTCTTTGGATGCATTCAAGAAGAGTTTTGGAACTGACTTAAATAAGCGCACTTTTTGAGCCTTTAAAGTCATATCAGATAGCTATGTTCATTGATAATTAGTTACAATTGTGATTCATATTGGCGGCAATTAAGTCGGAGATTTGATGTTGTTGATGAAAAAAAAAGAAAAAAAAATAGAAAAAGAAAAAATAAACACAATGAAATGATGAAAACAGAAGAATTAAACTATGCATAAACTATGCTTAGTATGATATTAATTCTGTTATCTGATCATTAAAAAAAAAAAAAAAAAATACGAAAAATATAATATTAATTTGATTAAAGGCTTAATAAAAAAAATTTCTTAATAACATAAATTGTACATGCCAAAATAGGGCAATTTTTTGGTATAAATCGGATTATAACTTCTAATCAAAAGCTCAAATCTCAAAAATAATCACAAAAATCAAGTCTACGGGTCCAATTTAGGGTATGAAGATGTTTTATAAGTGTATTTTACATTAGGGTCGGTCAATACGACTTTTAGAAACAATAAATCGGTGAAAAACTAAGTTTAAATCCTGTTCAAAGCCAAAAAATTTTGTTGTCCATGTTTTTGGTAGACCATGTAACTTTTGAATTTTTAATTTTTTCGAAAATTTTTAAGTTCTGCAGACTTTTAACATTGCTAAAACATAGTTTTTAATTTAATTTGTGTGTTTACAATTTTTTTTATTAACATCATAAATTGCATATGCTGAAAAAGGTTATTTTTTTGGGTATAAATTTGTTCACAACTCTTTTCAATAAGACCAAATCTTAAAATTAACCATCAAAACCAAGTCTGCGTGTGTGATTTAGTGTACAAAGATGTTTTATATGTGTATTTTACTTTAGAATCGGTCAAATCGAATTTTGGGACGCGTATGGGAATCGTACCGTTTTATAAGTGATTATTACTTTTGGGTCGGTCAAATTGAATTTTGGAACGCGTATGGAAATCCTACCGAGCCTAATTTGTGAGTCTTAACACAATCAACAATATCGTTTATATAATATATAGTAAAAAAAAATGGGCCCAAAACAGAACCCTGAGGAACTGAATTTTTTACAGGAAATGATTTGGATATTGAGTCATTAATTTTTAATTACCAGACCTGTGCACTTTTAAGTTTCAAAAAAAAATACAAAAAAATACTTTAATTAACTGCAGTCTGTTTAATGATTGTATTGCTTCTTTAATGAAAAATTGATTCCAGACGCATTTTCCGTGCTAATAAAAATTCAAAAACGCGCAAATAATTATGTTTGGCAGATTCTGATTTTTAGCGCGTTAATAGTGGTAATTTTAAGCACGCTGAGAAATCTGAAACTCTATCATAGGTTAGCTTTATTTTTAGGTTTTGCATAGGCTTAGGAAAAACAAAAAAGGCATTTAAAACTGTTTAGCTGACTAAAAAAGGCGTTGCCGTTTAGTGCCGTTTAACA
>JASAMX010009330.1:0-22987 GCA_030248175.1 Microlaimidae sp. YZB2_3 | reverse complement strand
AACAAAGGGTCAGGAAAACATACAGTTTTAAATCAAAACATTAATTTAGTGTTTTTCGACTAGTGATGTTACCGGAGCTCCAAGCTCCGGAGGCTGCAGGAGTAGAGCTATGCTTTTAGGAGGGGCTCCCGGAGCAAACCCATGAAGCTCGGCCTACTTTGATATTAATTTTAAAATAATTGAAGAGTGATGCCATAGACTATTTTGTCAAAAAATTTTTGTAAACTGAATTTTTTGCAGAAGTTTATTAAATCAATAAGACACTCCTACAAATACAAATGGAGAGTAAAAATATTTTCAAGCTTAAATAAGCCTTAAATAGCTCATTTAAGGGCGGAGCTCTGGAGCTCCGAGTTTTAAAAGTCAGGAGCTCTGTAGCATGATATTGGAGGGTAGGAACATCACTAATTTCAACATACATTGAAATTTAAAAAATTTATAAAAGAGTTTTGGGTGGGGGGGGGGGGGGGGGGGGGGGGGGGGGGGGGGGGGGGGGGGGGGAGGGAGGGGAAACATATTCTAGAATATTAACCGTATTAAACGTTTTAATTTAAAAATAAAATCCGAATTTTCAGGTTCATGAACAAGATATTCTATCTCAAGCATTGATCAGTCAATTTGTTTTATTGCTTTAAGGAAAATTAAATTTTTTTAAACAGTTAAGTTCCCGGGTAAATCCTCAGTTATTAAAGCAATGATGGTAAAACTGCTTTTACTTTTATCTACGTTTCGAAGCTTTCTCGTGCTCTTTTGTCAAAGTTTTAACGTAAGTGGGTAAAAACCTTTTACGTTAAAATCTTGACAAAAGAACACGAGAAGGCTTCGAAACGTCGATAAAAATAAAAGCAGTTTAACCATCATTGCTTTAATAACTGAAGGTCTTACCCGGTAATTTACCTATTTTATCAACATGACTTCTCAAAACCCAGTGAAACAAATTTTTTTAAATTGTAATAATCTATATTATTTTCTTTTCAAAACTGGCATATACGATTCATATAACGATCTGAAATTTACAACTCCGGACCGGAAATACTCTTTTTAATTAATAGGTTTTTCCCATTTTTTTGTTTGTAGTATGTTTATTATTTTTTATACTGAAAAAACAATATAGAAAAAAATTCTTTCAAAATACATTTACTTTTCGTAAAATTCCAAATCCGGTTAAGGCATTCTTATTTTTGCATCATCAGCAGCCTTCACAACACTGCATGGATAATTTAACAGATACTGTTTCATCCACTATTTTCTGCATAACCCCCAAGCTTAAGAACATTTAATACTTTTTCTAATTTATCAATATTTTATTAAATTTTTTAAATTTCAATGTATGTTGAAATTAGTGATGTTCCTACCCTCCAATATCATGCTACGGAGCTCCTGACTTTTAAAACTCGGAGCTCCAGAGCTCCGCCCTTAAATGAGCTATTTAAGGCTTATTTAAGCTTGAAATATTTTTACTCTCCATTTGTATTTGTAGGAGTGTCTTATTGATTTAAATAAACTTTGCAAAATATTCAGTTTACAAAAATTTTTTGACAAAATAGTCTATGGCATCACTCTTCAATTATTTTAAAATTAATATCAAAATAGGGCCGAGCTCCAGGGGTTGCTCCGGAGCTCCTAAAAGCATAGCTCTACTCCGGAGCTCCGGAGCTTGGAGCTCCGGTAACATCACTAGTCGAAAAACACTAAATTAATGTTTTGTAAAAAAACTGTATGTTTTCTGACCCTTTGTTTTACTAATTGATTTTCAAAAATCTTAAAGGTGCGGTGTGGAGTCAAACTTTTTGTCTTCGATTTTAATAATTTTTTGTGAAAACATTACCCCTGCCCCCAATAGCCCACAAAAATTTTTTCAACAAAATATCTCCAGTGGTTCAGGAGTTATGACCCTCCAAAAATGGCGTTTTTCGAAAATTCTGTACGTGACAGATTGCTCAATGGGTATAACAATTTACGTTACAAATTATGCACTCAAAAAAAGCGGCTACTTTCTACTTTAATTTGATACCTTGATCGTTAAGATTGGTGCAATATTTGTCGAAATATTGCGTTTCCCGTACAAAAAACCCGCGATTTTTTCGTTAAAAACACCAAACGACGGCAGTGATTTTGTGAAGTTTGCCCAACCTTTTTTTTCCTTCACTTCGTGTTTTTAGCGAAAAAATCGAGGGTTTTTTGTACGAAAAACGCAATATCTCGACAAATACTGCACCAATCTTAACGATCAAGGTATCAAATTAAAGTAGAAAGTAGCCGCTTTCTTTGAGTATATAATTTTTAACTTAAATCGTTATACTCATTGAGCAATCTTTCACGTACAGAATTGTCAAAAAACGCCATTTTTGGGGGTCATAACTCCTGAACCACTGGAGATATTTTGTTGAAAAATTTTTGTGGGCTATTGGGGGCAGGGATAAGGTTTTCACAAAAAATTATCAAAATCGAAGACAAAAAGTTTGACTCCACACCGCACCTTTAAGTAAAGGGCTAAACAAAGGTTTCTAAAATTATTGACCCATATTAATTTCTCAAAAATTATTGCATATTTTTTTAACTTTAGCGCTCAAGAAGCTCAAAACGGAGAACTGATTAGTAATGAATGTAAGTGTAAAAGTAAGTTTAAAATTAGATGCTCAGAAATAAGTCAATTCTTCTTTCAAGAAAAAACAGAATTTATTGAAAAAATATAACTTTAAAAAACGATTGGTTTACTGGTTTGGTTATTTAATTTACCATTATGGTGTAGAAATACTAGAGATCCTTTTCAGGCAAATGTTGAAAAAAGCAACACAAATTATAATTTTAACCGTCAAAAACAACGCGCTGATCGAACTCCAAAATTGTTTCCAAATCCGCCACACAAGGTGTAAAAATATGGAAATTTTGATGAGCAGGCTTCAAGTTTTCCTTTTTAGGCGTGTACATCGTGTGAGTGATCATTTCTGAAGGTCCAATATTAACATAACCAGAAATATCTCGATATTTTTCCCACATTTCTTCCACTAGAAGTTTTGAGAATAGCAGTAAATAAATTAATCCAAAAACCAAATATACATAAATTTTTGTAAGTTTTCAAAACGTTAAATTAAATACCAAAATTAAAAAAGCACTTTGACGGATCAAATCTAATTTGCTCAGAATGAACTTCATAGTACTGGACCAATTGGGTTCAAGATTGAAATTATTCTATAGCTTTAGTACCAAGAGCCTTAAATATAAAATTTGAAGCCGATAGGTTTTATATTAAATTATTAGTACGTTTTGGGCGATATATGAAATTGTTTCTTCAAAATGCTGCTTGAACTAATTTATTTTTTGTTAATTTTTATGTAAGGCTAAAGTTTCACACGTATGCAGAATGTAATTAGAGTTCGTTTGAGGCATAGCGAAAGGCAAAAATTAAACAAAATGGTTTATTTCCGACGTTTAGATTTGTTAAAACAGATCTTCATCAGGGTTTTAGTTTTAACGCAAGAGGTTAAAAACATTAACACCCTGATGAAGAGCTGGTTTAACGGATCGAAGAGTCGGAAATAAGCTATTTTAATTAATTCTTGCTGCCTTTTCACCATCCGTTAAACGAAACCAAATTTTAGTTAAGACCATCAAGAAAGGTAATACCAAAAAAATTTGTAGCTACGCAGTATGTATGTAATTGTAACGAAGGAAAACTGTTTAAAATTAACTCTTTCTGATTATTAAAACAGAAAATCAGGTTTAAATTGGAAAACTAATAACGCACCAGTGCTGAAATTTAATTTAATTTAATGTTAAGTATATGTTAATTTTATTTAATGTTAATTCAATAGCGGGTATTGCGGTCATGTATTTGCCAAATACAAAAGGCGTAATTTGGATCCTGCGTATAAGACGCGATCATAATCAGAAATGGTTAAAAGATAAGGGTCTGCACCGTGTGTGATTATGTACAAAAGGCGGCTTTGCATTCCGCGTCTAAGACGCGCGGTTTTTTTTTTTTTTCTTGTTTGTAATTATTAAAAATTTTTTTCTTTTTTTTTATTTTTTTCTATATCCATTTTCCATTAGTGTTGTTACAGTATTACTGGTACTGGTACTCGAATCCTTCCAGTACCACTGATTTTAGTTCCAGTACAATACTGGTACTGTACTGCATTAAAAAATTCAAAAAGCAAAAATACTGGTACTGTACTGTATTAAAATTTCGGTTTGAAAAAATACTGGTACTGGTACTGGAAAAAAATCAGGAAGTTAGAAAATACTGGTACTCGAACTGATTTTGGCTCAGTTCCAGTACCAGTACCAGTATTGATAAGCAGGTTTAACGCAAAAAATCTCGACTGGTGTTTCTCAGTGCAGGCGCAATGGGTGCAGTGAAACCTTGTGCGCGCGCTGTTTTTTATTGTAAAGCACTGCAGTTATGCGGTGAATTTTTTCCAAGTAAAATTATAATTTGCGCAGTTATTTCGTTTATGAAAACTTCATCGACAACTTTCTCCTCCCCTTCCCATTGTATTTTAGAGTCAAACCCACGAGCTACAAAATTTAATTGAACTTTGTATTACATAATTTGTTTTGTTATTTGTTCTGTTATTGTGTTTTTTATTTTTCCATTTTGAAACATATCCAACGATTTGGAAATAATTGTTTACAATGGCTTAAAAATTTTTGACTATTTTTGCACAGAACATAGAATTTTTTTATAAAAATAAATAATACAAAAAGGGATCAATCGGGTACAATTTTTGCCGTGGACGGGGTCAGAGTAGAAAGATTTAAATTTGTTGAGTCCGAGGCTGGGGTACAAAATTTCGGTCCAGCCGGGGCCGGGACAGACTGAAAATATTGCAAAATTTGTAATGTAGTTTTTTTCCTACAAAATATTAAATTTTTTGCAATCGTAAAACTTATTTTCATTAAGGGACCACTGTCACAAATAAAAAAATTTTTAATACTAAACGGATCCGGTTGAAATTTGGAAATGTTATAGCTTAGGTCCTAAGGAACTTATATTCAAAATTTGAAGCATATTGGCTCGACATTAAAGGAGTTATCCGGTTAGGGCGTCGTTATAGCACAAAATGCACAACACACTAATACCAAACACCATAAACCACGCATTCTAACACAATTACGGACGGAAAATCCGGTGAAACCACAAGGTGTACTTTATGTAATACCAATTACTCTATAATATAATGCAGGAATACTGTATGACAAAAACGCAAATCGTGTGGTAAAGTTCGTATTAAGTTATACTTGGACATAAGTGATAATGATAGTGATAATGAGTGCTAAGTGATAAGTAATAATGATAGGTGGTAATGATAGTGCTTATGATAAGTGATGAGTGATAATCACAAGTGATAATGAGTGATAAGTGATAATAATAGTGATCATCATAAGTGATAGATAATAAATGATAAAAGATAATAAGTGATAAGTAATAATAAGTGAATAGTGATAACGATAAGTGATAAGTGATAATGAAGATGATAATGTGAGAAGTGATAAGTAATAGTGATAAGTGATAATGATACTGATAAAGTAATAATGATAATGATTATCATAAGTGATAATAAGTGATAAGTGATAATAATAGATGATAATGTGATAAGTAATAGTGATAAGTGATCATTATCACTTTATCACTATCACTTATAACTTATCTCATTATCACTTATTATTAACACTTATCACTTGTCTCATTATCACCTATGGCTATAACTATTACTATTTTTATCACTTATTACTTATCACTTATCACTCATTATCACTTATGATTATCACTATCATTATTACTTATCACTATTATTATTAATTATCCCTCAATATAACTTATGATTATCATTTATCACTTATCATAAGCACTATCATTATCACCACCTATCATTATTCCTTATCACTTAGCACTCCTTATCACTTATCATTATCACTATCATTATCACTTATAAATTATCACTTATTTCCTAGTATAACCCAATACAAACTTTACCACACGATTTTGGTATTTCTTAAACACTATTCGTGCATTATATTACGGTAATTTGTATTACATAAAGTACACCTCGTGGTTTTACCGGATTTTCCGTCCGTTACTGTGTTAAAGTGCGTGGTTTTTGGGGTTTGGTATTGGTGTGTTGTCCATTTTGTGCTATAACGCCCTAACTGGATAACTCCTTTAATATCGAACTGATATGCTTCAAATTTGGATATAAGTTTCTTAGGACCTGAGCTACAACATTTCCAAATTTCAGCAGGATCCGTTCTGTATTAAAAAACTTTTTTATTTACGACAGTGCTCCTTTAAAAGTGCGGTGCGGAGTCAAACTTTTTGTCTTCAATTTTGATATTTTTTTGAGAAAATCTTACCCCTGCCCCCAATAGCCCACAAAAATTTTTTCAACAAAATATCTCGAGTGGTTCAGGAGTTATGACCCCACAAAAATGGCGTTTTTTGACAATTTTGTACGTGAAAGATTGCTCAATAAGTATAACCAAGAATAAGTTAATGTACTTAAAAAAAGCGGCTACTTTTTACTTTAATTTGGTACCTTCATCGTTAGGATTGGTGCAGTATTTGTCGATATATTGCGTTTTTCGTACAAAAAACCCTCGATTTTTTCGCTAAACACACGAAGTGAAGGGAAGAAAGGTTGGGCAAACTTTCACTAAATCACTGCCGTCGTTTGATGTTTTCAAGAATGCATATGCATTCTTGATGTTTTTAACGAAAAAGGTCCGGGTTTTTTGTATGGGAAACACAATATTTCGACAAATATTGCACCAATCTTAACGATCAAGGTATCAAATTAAAGCAGAAAGTAGCCGCTTTCTTTGAGTGCATAATTTGTAACGTAAATCTTTATACCTATTAAGCAATCTGTCACGTACAGAATTGTGGAAAAACACCCTTTTTGGGGGGTCATAACTTCTGAGCCACTGGAGATATTTTGTTGAAAAAATTTTTGTGGGCTGTTGGGGGCAGGGGTAATGTTTTCAAAAAAAATTATAAAAATCGAAGACAAAAAGTTTGACTCCGCACCGCACCTTTAAAGTAGAACCCATGTTTTAGACAATTTTTAATGAAAGTTAAATATCAAATTAGATGATAATTTTTGTCTGACAACTGTATAATGCGTTTGAATGCTGAGATTATAATGTATTTAACGGTAATGATTTCATCGTTTACTGTTTTTTTTTTATTTTGAGTTACAGTTCTGTGAATTTGAAACTTAAAAACATTTTAGGAGATTAAAAAAAATTAATTAGCACAGTTTTTGCTTCAATTTTATTGAAAGTTAAAAAATAGGGGGCAATTTTTGGAAGTGTTTGAAATAAAACGTAATTTAAAATTTTAAGAAAATTACAAAAATCGATATTTTTCAGAAGAATTCTAATAAAAAATCCTAAATTAGGATTTTAAAAAAATAGATTCCAAAGTATTGTTCAGACTTATATCTAACTATTTCCCGACTTTTCTTGAAATCTGTACGAATCAAACCTTTAAATCTGCATTTCAATTTTATGATTCGACGCCAAAAAATGACAAACTAAACTGTTTTGTTTATAAAAGCCTTTTAGAAACCATTTAGAGGTGGTTCAAAGAACCCATTTTTTTCACTAAACTTAGTAGATAGTTTTTTTGCTTAAAAGGTGTACATTATTCAAGATACGATAAATCGAAAATAACAAGTAAATTAATTTTACTATTGTATTTTATTGTATTTTTGAAATGTATTTTATTAGTATCATTGTTGATGACGATGAACGACAAAGATTTTTTTAAAGTGTATGTTAGAAATTAAATTAGCAGGTCAAACTACTTTTTATAAAGTTTAATTAGAAAAGAGTTGCCTTCAAAACCTAACTGTGCTGTTTTACCTTAACCCGTTCCCGTAATGGCCTTTTTCCTCATTACAACCATGAAACCTTCGTACGAGAAAGGTGAAACCTTCCTCTCACAATGGTGGTATTTTTGTATGACAAATGTCTTACGTAAACCTTACTGCAGTAAACTCTACGCATGACCTATGTCGTACTTCCGTCAGACATAATTTTTTGTGCGGAAATAGTGTCCAGGGAGCGAGCAAATTGAAATGGTTAGAGCTGTATGGTAGCAATATGCTAATTTTTGCAACATGAAATATCCTACGTAATACACTGTATCTGTAAGAAAAATCTGCTTATTTCTACCGTTCAGCTTTAACCATTTAACTTTGCTCGTTCACTGGGCACTATTTGCGCAAAAAAATATATGACGAAAGTGCGACATAGGTCATACGAATGTTTCACGATTGTAACCACAAAAAGGCAATCACGGGAAATGGTTAAACAAAAGTTTTTCTATTAAAAAAAACAACAAAAGTTTTAAAATGATGCAAAAGGTTTCCCAATTTTTAAAACTAAAATTAATATTTTATTTAGTTTTTTTACTTAATGTTTTATTTAATAACCTTTTTACATTAACATTGTTTACATTTTACAAAACGCAGGAAATGGTCGTTTTAGCTATTCGCGCATGTGCGAGTTTTTGCAGCTGCGACCCATGACAATAACAGTTGCGATCGACCACAACACCACCCTAATTGTTTTTAATTTTTCAAATAACAGTTGTGACCGACCACAACACTACCCTAATTGTTTTTAAGCTTTTTTAAAATAAAAAAATTTAAAAATGGTTTGTTGGGTTCGAGAATATTTTGTTCTCCAATCAATCAAAAATGTTCTCCAATAACTCATTGTAAAAAAACTGTACATTTAAAACAATGAGTAATTTATTCATTACGAAAATACTGGTACTGGAATTAATACTAGTACTAAATCCTACAATACTGGAATTAAATTTGGTTTTTTGCAAAAATACTGGTACTGTACTGGAAATAAAATTTGAGGTAGGGATAGTACTGGTACTGTACTGCAACTAAAATCAGAACAGTACTTTTACTGGTACTGTACTGGAATTTTTTTGGACAACCGGCATAGTACTGGTACTGGTACTGGAATAAAATCTGAGTACTGTAACAACACTATTTTCCATACATAGTGTAATACAAACATGCGACATAGATTTCAAATACATACCAAAAACATACCACTCCAAAGACCTATGTTTATATTTCCAAGTCTGGATTCGGCTTCGTTCCACAACTTTCGACCGATTCCTCGGTTTCTAAACCAAACGCAAAAACTTTTACGGTTCAATTAATAAAAATTAGCAATATCAAAGGTGGATAATCTAATAAAGGTATGTCGCAGCAGTCTGCAGCAGCGTGCATCTCGAAAAATCGAAAAATTTTTACTTAATTAAATCAGTTTTTAAAAAAATGGAAAATTGCCGAAATTAAATTATGTGCATTTAATTTCGGTACTTTACAAACTATCGATTGTTTCTCAGTCAAAAAATCATCATTTTCAAAAACTTAAAAGCCTATCATTATCTCCAGACAGTTTTCTTTAATTTAAGCTTCTACTTGTTGTTCAACGTGTAACTGGCAAAAAGTTACAGCTAAAATGCCAAATGGTATCAAAATGAGCAAAATTTGGGAAAAAAAAGTGCATTTAATTTCGGCACTTTTTAAAAGGACCCCCTTAATCGAGTTTAAGTGCAGTGCTATGACCCCTACACATTTCAACGTTGTCTTTTAACTATTTACAACTACAATACAACACCCGACCACTTAATTCAACCTGTTTTTACCTACAGCAATATGTGTGCCGAAATTACACTATTTTATTTTATAACAATTGCTCAACACAGACGCAACGTAGAACCACGGGGACTAAAAATTCGGAAAATAAACTAAATTTTACAAGGACAGTTTAATTTTTAAACCAATTTTTTGCGTAATCATGAAATGCCCATGTTCTAAAAACGAGTAACAATTTTATTTTTTATAAATCACACAATTTCACATGAAAATATCATAACATAACAAATAAAAAGCTCAAAAATATATAATATAACGACATTGGTTGTTTTTTTTTTTTGGTTGTTTTTTTTGGTTTTTTTTATAATGGTGTGGTTTTTGTTTTGTTATATTAATATCTTAATATAATTAGCTTCCATTTGAGCTATCAAACGTCGTATTCCGTCCAGGATTACCAAAAATATAGTCCAAAATCAAAAATGCCCAATTGGGAAAAGTGCCGAAATTAAATGCACTACCCTATCTCGCGTTAAAGTCCTTGTACTTTTGGCCACCTTCTGAAAAAAAAAGTTTTCAAAATTTTGGAGGTTAGCCCTAAAACTCCCGAAATTTAGGGTCATCTTTTTTGGCCAAATTTCTAACTTTTTACCATATGGGTCCTTGCGTCTGAAAACTTTTGTGCAGATTGGCCACATATTTCGTAGGTCAAAAATATATAATTTTATTAGGGGTAACCCACCTGGGTCGGGTACCCTGAGAGGTTAAAGGGGGTCAGTTTTACGATTTTTGCTAAAAATCTTTGTTTGGGGGACAGATAGTGCATATTTTGGCATCATGCTTAAAAACTGTTTGAACCACAGATTTGAAACCAGAGGATTTATGCGGAATTTTAAGTTCTACATTTTGGTGATAGTCCCAAAAAGTTTTGATGCCCTAAGTCACTTCAATGGTTGACCCCTAAAAATAAAACTTTTGACACAGCCCCTCTACATATGCGAGTAATATATCATTTCGGAGCTCTCGGCGTGCTGATTTCAAAAATATAAAAAATTTGCTCTAAATAGTCGGGTAACCAAAATACAGACCCCTTTGTACCCCCAAAACTAGTAAATGTGATTTTTTTGCTTTTGTCACAACTCCCGTTGTGTTAATGTTTCAGAAATATGACGCCTTATAAATACGAGTTGTAATGTAACACTGTCGAGCGATGGTGTAACGCAGCACGTCAGTCAATGAGGTACTGAGGCTGTAGATTACAGGTTCAAGTCCTGTATCGCTCATTTTTTAGCCAAAACGCTAAAAACAGCAAATTGTTTAGCAATCTTTCTTTAAAAAACTCGATTTATTCGGCCTCATATTTCTGGACGTTACACTTTTATTATTTATAAGTCGTGTTTCTATTCGTTTGAAAGCTCTATGCGTGCTGATTTTAAAAATATTAATTTTAAGCTAGAATTTTATATGGTTACCTGGTTACATACCCCCCGAATACCCCAAAATTTGAAAAATGGTAATTTTGCCAATTTTTCATTTTAAGTGACGTGTTTATACTCATATGAAAGCTCTTAACGCACTGATTTCAAAAATATATAGTTTTTTTAAATTTTTTTCAGTGGTTAATTTATTTTGCACCCATAAATGTACCCCCTTAAATTCTTAAGATTTTATCATAATACCGTCATCTTTGTATTCATATCAAAGCTCTCGACACGCTGATGTCAAAAAATTGTTTTTAACTCAATTCACTCAATGGTTACCATTTTTAAAACCCACAAAAGAACCCAAAAATTTTTAGGGGGTCATTTTTATATATTTATCTGTCCCCCATACAAAGATTTTTTAAAAAAACCCGTAAAATTGACCCCCTTTAATCTCTCGGGGTACCCGATCCAGGTAGGTTACCCCTAATAAATTACATATTTTTGAGCTCAAGAAAGTGTAGGCAATCTGCACAAAAAATTTCAGACGTAGGACCCATATGGTAAAAAGTTAGAAATTCGGCCGAAAAAAATTGACTCTAAATTTCGGGGGTTTTGGGGCTAACCCCCCAAAATTGTTGAAAAAATTTTTTTCAGAAGGTAGCTAAAAGTACCAGGACCTTAACGCGAGATATTTGCATATTGATCGCGGCGCGTTCAAAAGTTATAAGTGCGCAAACAAAAATTTTTTTGTCAAAATTTTTCGAGTATTGCTAAAAAAGAGAGATTAAGCCTAAGCAAAAGCTAAGCTAAGTCAAAGCCTAAGCAAAACCTCTAAGCCTAAGCGAAATCTAAGCTAAGCCTAAGCCTAGGCAAAACCTAAGCCTAACAAAATCTAAGCCTAAGCAAAACCTAAGCCTAAACAAAATCTAAGCTAAGCCTAAGCAAAACTTAAGCCTAAAAAATCTAAGCAAAGCAAAAGCTAATCAAAACCTAAGCTTACCCCTCCCCTGTCATTTTTAGGGTAGGTTTTGGCCCTCGGCGTCCGGGCCTACTTGGATTTTTTTATGCACGCCGGTACAGACAGCTGTCACATACCATTTATTAAATTATCCACCTTTGGTAATAGGACATATTACCGTATTAACTACTGAAAAACGGCCGCTATGCATTGTACTTTTAGCATTTAATAGTGAAGCAATATCTGCTGAGACAAAAAAAAATCTTATCAGAACGATTAACCTAATTGTAATTAACCACAAAATATAAAGAGCACAAGAAAAAAGTTCTCATTTACCGACCATTTTTTTTAAATTAAACTTCACATCATGTTGTTTTATTTTATTTTTTTTTGAGAATTTTGAAAATGGCAGTCAAAAAATAAAAAAATGAAAATTGTTAAAAAACAAAATGCCAATCTTTTTATCTTGAAAACAAAACAAAAATAATCTCATTATCCCGGTAAGGCCAGGGTGCCTGAATTGATAAAAACAGTTTTTACGTGCCTCCTACTTGCCTCAATCAAAAATTTTGCTGCCTCCTACCTGCCTCCTACCTGCCTCCACCCTGCCTCCTACCTGCCTCCGAGGCAGTTTTAGCTGCCTCCTACCTGCCTCCTAACCTGTATATGCTTCAACATAGGAGGCAGTATCACCTGCCTCCTACCTGCCTCCGAGGCAATTTTACCTGCCTCCACCCTGCCTCCACCCTGCCTCCACCCTGCCTCCTACCTGCCTCCATGCTGCTTCCGAGGTAGTTTTACCTGCCTCCTACTTGCCTCCAGTTTTCCGGAGGCAGGTTTAAAAGCCGTCCTTACCGGGTTATTTTAAAATAATCAGTTTAAACATTGACAAAAAGCCTTGCTTGTTAGATTTGAAGCTTTCTGACAGCCTGTAAGTTTAATTATAATCCCAGTAGTATTTATATCTTAAACTACTTACCTATATTTTGGTTTAACATAAAAACATCCAATGAACCCAAAATCTTCCTTGTAACGGACGTATGATACGAAACCAGCGCGTTCTTCAGTTGTAGCTGTATTAAATAAATTTAATAATAATAACAACAATAATTAATAAAATAAAAATAATAAATTAAATTTTTGAAATTTTTATCGCTTTTTAAATCCAAAATTTTCCACTCTAAAACTTGCTTCTTTGTTTGACCCGGTAAGAACGGGGTGCCTGAATTTGAAAAACGGTTTTTACCTGCTTCCTACCTGCCTCCATCGGAAATTTTGCTGCCTTCTACTTGCCTCCACCCTGCCTCCTACCTGCCTCCGAGGCAGTTTTAGCTGCCTCCTACCTGCCTCCTAACCTGTATACGCTTCAACATAGGAGGCAGGGTCACCTGCCTCCTACCTGCCTCCGAGGCAGTTTTACCTGCCTCCTACCTGCCTCCACCCTGCCTCCACCCTGCCTCCACCCTGCCTCCACCCTGCCTCCAATCTGCCTCCACCCTGCCTCCATGCTGTCTCCGAGGCAATTTTACCTGCCTCCAGTCTTTTGGAGGCAGGTTCAATAGCCGTCCTTACCGGGTTAAGGCTATTTTTTCTTACAAAAGCCACAAAACCGCAAAACGCTTTCACTTCATCATAGGAAAATATACTATTAAATTTTTCGAGATGATTTGATATGAATTTTGTTTTTAATTGTGAGATAATTAGAACGTAGTTTTATTTTTACTTTTTGCAACCAAGCAAAATTCATCGCCGAAAATTTGATTCCACGCGTGAAAATCTTCATAAAAACTATCCCAATGGTAGAATAATTCGATCATTTCGCGAAAGTCCTCATAGTTAGCATTGGCTATTACTACGTCTTCCAATTTTAAAGGATCCATTCTCGGCGAATCTTTACACACACTGAATCAATAACGAGAAAATTCGCGCAAATATAATTTTTCACGTATACGAAACCGTTTACATTATTTCAAAAGATAGTATCGTATTTAAGAGATGGACAAGTAAAAAGTAAAAATTTAATATTAAACCACGACAAGATGATTTTAAAAATTTCTAGTTTTAGACATATGCCCACTGAATTCTAAAAAATACTTTTAGATTAAAACGTTCCATTTACAGCCATTTTAAATGGATCAGTTTTGGACATTACCAAAAAATATAAAAAACTGTTTATTAGTTTGTTTTTTTTAACTTACAGCAGAAGAGAATACTTCCACGGTTTTAAGCATGTTTTATTTTGATGTTTTCTTTAATAATTTTTACCTATATGATTTCGAAACAATTGGCATGTTCTTTTTTTCGTTAAGCACTTAAAGCCGTGCATGTAAAAATTAAAAAAAATAAAATTTTTAAGTTGTATAGGACTCCTATGGGCATTGAATTAAGATTCGTATAGGCAGGCTGAATGCACCGGGATTGTTGAATAAACAAACATACAGTACTGTAGAAACAAACATACAGTACAAACATACTGTAGGCTATGGGTGTCATTAAAACTAAAGCTAAGGCTAAAGTGCTTTAGTACTAAAGGGTTTTTTTGGGCTTAGTACTAAAGCTAAAGCGCGGCTACAGTAAACTGAAATTAGGTGGCGAAAGCTCGGCAAAAGGTATGTATGGGCCTGGCAAAACGTTAGCTTTTGCCAAAAAATTGACAAGTCAACAAAAAATCATAAGTGTTCTCACGAAACTTAAAATGTGTTATTTTTTGAAATTTATATCAGTAAAAAGGGAAGTAGAGTGAGGTCAACCCCTCCTTTTAAACTAAAAATTTTGGACTCCCTTCCAAGCCAAAAATCGACTTCTTCTCTAAAAACTTTTAAATATTTTAACCTGAATCCCCTCCAGAATTTTAAATCTGACACCTGAAAAGTATTTTATTTTAAAAAAAGACCTACCCTGTCCCCTTTCTACTTTTAAAAACTTTCCATCCCGGGTCTATATAGGGTCTACCCCTATAGAAAGCCAGCGAGTACGGAAGGGTTCCCTAGGACCTCCTTCACAGAATTTAAGATGCAATTTACCCCCGGGTAACCAAACACCTTAATCCTCCCCTTTATCCTTCTTAGCTGCCAAAACAGCGCCAACGAGTTGAATTATGCTATTTTTACTTTAAAAGAAACATAAGTGAGTTATTTCAACAATAATGCTGATTAAAGTGATTAAAACGACTTTTGGTTTCAAGTTGCTGTGAATATGGGGTTTTACTTTTTTTGTGTTTCTTATTTTTGTTTAAGCATTTAGAAAACACTGATTTTTTTGTTGCTTTTTGGAAGAATTCTTTTGAGTTTCTAAGTGCTTAATATTAAAATAATCTCATTTTTACTATTTCATGTGGGCATTTTGTAAAGTTTAATATGCGGTGAGCGTAGTTTTTTCTATAAAAAAATGTTAATTAAATGTTTTGTTGCTATAGATATTTATTCCAGAAAAAATATTCTTGATAATTAACCGTTTCTGATGATTATTTACATTTGAAAATTAAAACTGCTTTACAATACAAGAGAAGAGTAAGAGTAGCTTTAAAACTGTAAAATTAACCCTGAAAATAGTATTTTTAAAAAATAAAACTAAAATTGGATGCAATAAACTTTAAAGATGTCTTTAATGTTGAGTTTTTTACTGTGAATTTAACATTGTCTTAAAGAATTACCTTAAAAAAGGCTAATTTTTAAAATTTACAAACATTATTTTTCGGTTTGGCAAAAGCTAAGGCTAAAGTGTTTTAGTACTACGCCTTTTTTGGGCTTAGTACTAAAGCTAAGGCTAAACGGCTTTTGACCTTTAATACTAAAGCTAAGACGAGGCTAAAATAAAATTTTCCGGCAATGCACACAATACTGTAGGCTTGTAGAATAAACATACAGTTTTGAGGTTTTCCGGAGCTACCCCTTATTTTTAAACTAACTCTATTTATATTTTAAAAAAAATATTATTTTCTCACAATTTTTTTGTAAACTAAATATTTTTCAAATCTTATCAAAAAAACGCGAAAGATAGTTCTAAAAATGCGAATTGAATAACTAAAACATGTTTCAAGTTAAATCATAGCAAAATCGCTCCTTTAAAAAGGGAAGCTTCGAAGCCCCAGAACTCTTTCCGTTATAAATCGCCAAAGCTCCGGAGAACGGTATTGGGGTTAGGAAGGAACATTACTAGCACGCTTTACTAAATTATCCACTTCTCGGAAATTATCTTGGTTCGTGTATATTTTTTATTTGTAAATTGTCTAACCGATTAAATTATACAAATCAATCGGATAATTTGCATACTAAAAAGACGTGCAAAGGTAACGGACCCCCGGAAAAAATACATTCTGCAAAATATCTTCGGAAAGAATATCTTCTGAAAGACTTTTAAATTCTCAACTAAAGTAAACTTTTTTTTCCTAAGCCTAAGCGAAACCTTAAAATCAAGCTAAAACGACATGAAAAAGTTTAAAAAAAGCTTTAAAAGTTTTTAATAATACTGAATAATTTACTGCTGAAAGAAAATATTTTTTCCGGAAGATAATTTGCAGAAGGTATTTTTTCCGAACGAGAGGGACAGCTTTATGTACCATGTAGCATCTAATAAATTTTGTGTTTATTGTATATAGTAGTAATGTTTTTACACCCCTACATTATTCTCCGGAGCTCTGGCCATACAAAACAAATGAGCGCCGTAGCTCCGGAGCTCCGCCCTTAAAATGAGCGATTTCAAGCTTATCCAAGCGTAAAATATGTTTTAAAACAATTTAAGTGCATTTTTAGGGTTGTTTTTATTGTTTTAATAAGTTTTAAAAAAAACTTAGTTTACAAAAATTTTTTGACCAAATATTATTATGGCATAGCCTTTTGATTATTGACGAAATTAGTATAAATTTTTTTTAGAGCTCCGGAACTCCAAAGCTCCGAAGGTTGTTCCGGAGCTCGTAAAAATTGAGTTTCGCTCCAGGGTTTCAGAGCTCAAAGCTCTGGGGATATCGTCCTTACTACGGCAAAATGAGCCACAGTTCCTATAAAAATATATGTGACTGTGACTCATTTTAAATATAAATCAGAACCCTATTAACTACAAAATGAGTCACATTCACGTGTATTTTATAATGACAGTGGCTTATTTTGTCGTAGTAACGACGATATGATTATTGCATATCCCTGTAAGAACGGGGGGCCTGAATTGGGAAAAACGGTTTTTACCTGCCTCGTAAATGCCTCCACACTGCCTCCATGCTGGAGGCAGTTTTACCTGCCTCCTACCTGCCTCCGAGGCAGTTCTAGCTGCCTCCTACCTTCCTCCTAACCTATATATGCTTCAACATGGGGGCAGGGCTACCTACCTCCTACCTGCCTCCGAGGCAGTTCTAGCTGCCTCCTACCTTCCTCCTAACCTATATATGCTTCAACATGGGGGCAGGGCTACCTACCTCCTACCTGCCTCCGAGGCAGTTTTACCTGCCTCCATTCTGCCTCCTAAATGCCTCTATTCGGCCTCCATGCTGCCTCCGGGGCAGTTTTAGCTGCCTCCTATCTGCCTCCAGTTTTCCGGAGGCAGCTTCAAGAGACCGGGAACAGTTCCCATATTAAATAATTAGGAAGTAAATATTTCAGTTGCAATCGCTTTCCTTGTTTAATGTTTTGGTTTATTTTATTTTTATTTTTGGTTTTTTTGTTCTTTTTAAATCAGTCGGTTGAAATATTTCGAAGCGTTGTATTAGGATTTAGGTAAGACGAATATTAGTCACAATCTTTTGTGAATTAACATGACTACGTCTTGTGAGCGCAGCCAACATTAAAATCGGGGTAACCTTGCTTTTACTAGAATTTATGCAAAAATGATGTTGACTGAAAAAAAAATTTTGATAGCCATTTTTGCGAAAAGCAATGCTAAATTATATCAGTGTATAAAATAATCAATGTTTAAATGTAATTAATTAAAGATTTAAATGTAAAATGTAATTAATAAACCTTTTTTATAAATCAATCAGTTTCTTAAAGGTGCAATATACTAATTCATGGAGTATTTTTTATTGCTGTTTGATACTATTCGATGTATTAGGTCACACTGAGAAAAAAATATATTACACCAGAAATTAATTTCAAACGGTTAATGAGTTATTAGTTGGTAATCTCCAATGTTGTTTTTTATGCACCATTTTTCGAAAGAAAACTTTTCTGTTGGCCGGATATTAATAAAACTTTATAGAAGTCATGTTAGGGTACTAAAAATCTTGAGTTTTAATTAATTTGGTTCATTTTAAAAAAGTATTAAAAGAGTACTGTCATTTTCAAAAAAAAATTTATATTGTGTTTTATAGTTGGTGTGTTTTTGGTGTGTTTTTTGTTTGCTGTTATTCTAATATTATTTGTTAGCTAGTCAAAGTTTAAAAAAATTAAACTGTCTATTAAAAAGACATTTTACTTCTTTGAATTTTACTTTTTGCAATTAAAAAAATATTCTAAAACACATCATAAACCTAACACCAAACATTATTTTTGGAATGTGATATTTTTAAAATGGCATTAATCATCTAATACTTTTTGTAATTGAACCAAATTTAAAATTTAAGTTTTTTGGTACCTTAGCATAACGTATATGAAGTTTTGGAGATATCTGTTTGTTATTGTTAAAAATGTTTTGTTTTGAAAAGTGGTGCATAAAAAACACATTGGAAATAACTAACCGTGGTATTCTTGTTAATAACTTGTTAATCATTAAGAATTAATTTTTGGTGTAATACAATTTTTTTCTCAGTTTGACCTAATACATCGACAAGTATTAATTAAACAGCAATAAAAATACAATATGAATTAGTATACTGCACCTTTAACAAGATATGCTCACGTAAAATTTTTCCAGACAAAATCATTTCTATATACAGACTACAGTTATAAATCATTCGGCGTATTATTCCTGTAATATTCCATAACACAAAATTTAAAAAACCAAGCACATTATAGTCATGCCCCGTATGCATGCGATACATATTTCATTTGCGAAAGCGTTCTTAAACAATGAACAACATTTTGAAAAAAATAAACAACGTTTTGAAAAATGTATGTTATTACCAATATGCCCGGAAAAGATCCATATAAAGTAGGGTGTGATTAAAAACAACTCAAAGTAATCATTAAAATTTTCGGAAACTGATCGTAGGAAACGACGATTATCGCTACAAGTAGACTTAATTTTATTCAGTAAAACTTTTATTCCGAGAAATAAAATGTAAAATAGCCTAAATGTATTTAAAATTTTTGCTGGTTTTAGCTGTTTCTGTTTCTAGCTGCCAATGCTGTTTTAAAGCTTCCAGAGAAGAGAAAAATTCTGAAGATGAGGTTATTATATATTTGGTTTCTATCAATCATTTTTAAAACTACAATCCTGAAAGCTTGATTTACTTTTTTTTCAAAATTTTGTTTGTTTTTATGAAATCTAATAGAAAAAGTAATATAAATGTACGTTTTATTAATTTTATGCATAATTTTTATAAATACAGCCTAATAAGGCAATAACACCGAGTTAATGGTAAGAAAAACTCTTCACTTAGGAGTTAAAGCTCTAATAGATTTTATTTAAAACAAATATTCATAATACTGTTTAAATATTAAGTTATCTCATTTAAAAAAGAGTCTCATAAGATTTCTTTAGAAAAAAACATCAAAAATAAAACACTATCAAGTATTTTAAAAAAACGTGCTAACATAGCACTTAGTCAGCACGGGTTTAGTGGACCGGCCCCTATATACCTCGAAGTATAAATTACAGTTTCAAATATACAGTTTATATTAATTAGAGTTTTTTAATAAAATGATATTAATAAATATCATAATATTTTACTTTTTTATATGTTGACAAAACCTAAATACAGTGTGTCCAAATGTTTTACGCTTTTAATTTTACAAAGTATATTCAGTTATCATAACCCCAAAATAATTTTAAATTCAAAAAAATTCTAGCAAAAGAAGCAATTCATTTTTCGATGAAAGTGAAATTTGTAGTACAAGTTCTCAATTTGCGACTCCAAAGACCTCCTACCAATTTATTAAATTGTACTTTTGCTGGCAGAACAAAAAACAGAGAATATACAATGAAAAATGTGTAGCGTGCAACTCCTGTGTAAAAGTGACGACAGCGTATGCCATACTTTTAAATTAGAACATTACAATAGCACTTAGATTATGGAAAAGAGAGTATGCCATTATAATAAGATAACTTATTTTTATTCTGAATTGAAATAATTAAAATATCTAATGAAAAAAAAGCCATTTCCAATTTGGGAAAAAAGTTTGTTATGTTAAGATAAAGGCATATTCTGAACAAATGTTCGCGTGAATTAAAATGGAGAATATGCCATTATAATAGGAGTGCTATTATAATAGCCTATTATAATAGCGTATATACTATAATAGCCTATTATAATAGCTTATATATTATAATAGCCTATTATAATAGCTTATATAATAGCTTATGCTATTATAATACCTTATGCTATTATAATAGCTTATAATAGCCTATTTAGAAAAATATGCCTTTGGCTTACGCCATCGTCAATTTACCAACAGTAGTTGCAAATTTTTGTTATATCATATATTTCTGGTAGAACCATATAACGCATGAGTTGCGACTATTAGTTTTTATTTATCTTATTAAAACATTTTAATATTAACGTTTTATGCTATCATTATGTAATGTAAGATAGCTGCGGTAGCTTTAAACCTACCGTGACTGACCGAGATTTTATTCTAAGTGCAAAAAATTTAAATCTGACCGATACGAGTGAGACTAGAAAAAGTTTTTACGTGAGCATATCTCGCTAACAGTGCAGCCGCTTTATAAAAAATTTTTGATATTTTTATAATTTAAAAAAAAAAAAAAAAAAAAAAAAAAAAAAAAAAAAAAAAAAAAAAAAAAAAAAAAAAAAAAACAAAAAAAAAAAAAAAAAAAAAAAAAAAAAAAAAAAAAAAAAAAAAACAAAAAAAAAAAAAAAAAAAAAAAAAAAAAAAAAAAAATATGATGAAAAAAAGCAGGATTTAAAAAAAATTGTCACCTTTATGTAAAAATCTGCGAATTATATTTCATCGTGAGTGAAGTAGATTTTTTATTCTAGAAGAAAAAAATTCATTGACGCGCAAAAAAAAACAAACGAAAAGTGTTAAAGACTTAACAATTACACCGAGTCCCAGTTGAATGTTAAGTTCCAACTGGGGCACGCAATTCTCTAACAATACTAATATGGTATTCTTATGTGTAGTATCTGATTGCGCAGTTAGCACTGAGTAATTGACATTGCGTGTCCTGTTTTAAGCGACATAAATTAGTTTAAATTACTTAGTCTTTATCCTATAATGTTTTTTAGTCAGAGAGCTCGGAGGAGAGCGAATGGCGCCCGGATATGGAACCGGAGCCTCCGATCGATCCAGACTATTTTTATCCGCAGGTAGAGTTGTGCTAGTAAGTAAATTTATAACTAGTAGGTTAATTGACTTAAATTCGGTCACACCTTAATTTCGGCCACCGGATATTGTATTAGCCGTATGCAAATTTATGAAATGAACTGCATATTGCTAGATAAATGACATGAAGATCTATCTTTGACATACGCAGCTCGTTCACAACTTTTCGCATGGCAAAAATAACAGCCGGCGGCAGAAATTAAGGCTGACCGAATTTAAGTGAGTTACCCTAAGTTAACTAGTAAGGTAATTACTCAAATTAATAATTAGTAAGTTAACTATCCTGAAAAATAAACTAGTTAACTAGTTAACCGGTAGCCAATGTGTTAAAAAGCACAACTAGCAAGTTAAATAGCCTGAAAAATGCACTATTTAACTAGTAACTATTAAGTTAACTATAGCACAACTAGTAAGTTAACTAGCATAAAAAATACACTATTTAGATAGTTAAATATTTAACTAGCGAGTTAACTAGCACAACTTTACCCGCAGGGGGGTCCACCCGCCCAGCCGGAGTCCGTGAGAAGAGCGCTTATCCAGAATGTCCGCGGACGTCTCGACAGATGGACGGAGGAGCGGGGACGGATTTCTACCGTCCACAGAGCGGACGACCATGAGCATCGATTTTTGGATCACGATCGAGCCCACGGGTTCCACCACGGTGTGCACCACGGCCACGCCACGGTGCCGAGGAGTCTCTACCAACCGGGGGATCCGGGTATGATATTCTCGATTTAGCGTCGATGGAGCCTTGGGAACTTGGAGCTGGAACTTGGAGCCAAAAATAGAGAACTTTAGGTGTAGGTGGAGCTGTAGATGGGGAACTTGGAGCTGTAAGTTGGGAACTTGGAGCCAAAAATCAAAATCGCTAAAACGTGTACCTAAGCCTAAGCGAAGCCTAAAGGTCCATTCATACTTATGACAAAACGTCCTTCGGACAAAGTCCAAAGGACAAAAGTCCTTTGGACTTTGTCCTAAAGGGAAAAGTCCAAAGGGAAAAGTCCAAAGGACAACGTATTCATACTTCTTTTGTCCTTTGGACTTTTCCCTTTGGATTTTGTCCTTTGGACTTTGTCCAAAGGACAAATTCTGAGTAGCGTTCATACTTCGTCCAAAGGACGTTTTGGCTTGTCCAAAGGACGTTTTGGTTTGTCCTTTGGACTTTGTCCAAAGGACGTTTTGTCATAAGTATGAATAGACCTTAAATCCAACCCCAAACCAATTTTTTCTTGAAGGTTACAAGTTCCCAGTGCTCGTGGCTCTAAGTTCCCAAAAATTTCAGATGGTTACAAGTTCCCTGCTTGTGGCTCTAAAGACCCCGTACCATATTCTTCTTAAATTTATTCGTAAAGCTTGGAATACCCATTCACGTTGTACAAAAAAACCCAATTTAATTGAATTTTTTGGCCTAAATAAATCACCCAATAAAAATTTAGAAGTGTTAAGTCAATAAGATCTGCGTTCAGCAAATAAATGCCGAGCTAATAATTTCACGGTTTTTTAACGGAGATATTTGAAAGTATTTTGAAATTTTTCGAC
>JASAMX010009329.1:0-26828 GCA_030248175.1 Microlaimidae sp. YZB2_3 | reverse complement strand
CATTGCTGTATTTGTACTAATTTCACGAAATAAGTACAAAAATAGGACCAAGCTCTGGAGCTCGGAATACCGGATTACACTACTACTACAGACATTAAAATGCACGTTAAAACCTCGTTTTAATATCATTTAGATGCTAGATCAAAATAACATAAATACAAAACTTTACATAAAATATATTACTTAGGTGCGAATGATTCGTTGTCTTTCGATGAAATGGGAAAGGTCTGCGATTTGGAAACCGACATCGCCAGGATTATGTCTCCTGCAGAAGACAGAAGAGATGCAAATGCACTTTATTTTAAAACGGCGATAGCAGATCTGGCAGTAAACAACGCTCCTGGTGTAGGTTGCTTTTAAATTTTTATATTCTATAATGAAATAAAATGGCTCTTTAGACTGATAAACTTGGGAAGGTAAACGTGATACAGCCCGCGGCAGATCTTTTCGTCAGTCATACATTAACATAGGAGGTACTACAAATCAAATCACCCGGAACGGATTAACATTTGAATTAAAAGCAAAAACAACTTTCTAATTTAAATTTGATATCTTGGTAAAAATATTTAGAGTAAAAAAATCAAAATTTTTTAACCAATTGGCCCATACTAAAAAGTATAAAATGTTTTGAGCAATGAAACAAATTTATTTGTGTGGCAATGCTCGTTAAAAGGAAACAAAACACCACATTAAATTGCACTTGGTTATCATATATAGTAAAAAACTTTGTTTCTTTTTTGTGATTTACTATTTACTTGAAAAAAAAACTTGCCAGCTTAGCACTTGTAACTTTTTCATAAACTAAAGATAAGTTTCCTGCCAATTTTGTGTTACAGTGCATTTTTATTATGATACAATCCTAATTGCATTAGATTTAAATCAAGAAATTGACTCTGGCGTTACTTTTTTATATATCATAACTTTATACCAAGTATAGAGGAAAGAAACTAAGTTAACTACCTCGTTTTTTGTGTTTAGTTAGATTTCGTCACATATTTAAATGAGATTTTTCCTGAAAGTACCAATGTAACAGAGAAAGAAGAAATTTTGATTCACGATCTCCCCTATGTGTCAGAGTTAACACGTGTTATGGACAAGTTTTCTCCCAGGACAGTGGCTAACTATTTTTTGTGGCGCCTGGTGTCAGGTGAGCAATTTCGGTTTCTTTTTACTTCCAAAATGTCTTTTTTTTATATTTTTAATACATAATTTTATTTAGTTTATTTTAAATTGCAACTGGCGATCGTGATGACAATGAGGATTTTTTATTAAATTTTTACAAACAACGTCTTTAGTATTTATTTTTAACAAAAATAGTGTTTTTGGTACCGTACTTTACTTGTCGCCTGCTGAGGACGGTCTAATAAATGCGAGTTGACCAACACGTTGTTTAAAACTCTTGATAAAGTTTTAATTTTTGGATTTTTTCTCAAAAAATCTTATAAAAAATTTTGAATGCATGGCATAAATTGAAATATTATTAATTTTTATGCACATTTGTTATAAATAGAAACTAAGAAGGCAATAACCCTTAGTTTAGGGTTACAAAACTCTTAAGTAGGGGTTAAGGCTTTGGTAGCTTTTTGTTTAAAACAAATACGCACAAACCTGTTTATATATTAATTTATTCCCTACAAAAAAGAGATCTATAAGATTTCTTGAACAAAAAAAACAAAAATTAAAACATTATCAAGAGTTTTAAACAACGGGTTAACATAGCACCTAGCCAGCACGCGTTTAGTGGAACGGCCCCTGAAAGACCAAAACTATTTTTTGCCATTATTTAAGTGTTCTTAAAATCAAAGAAAAGAAGATAAAAAACTTAAAGGAGATCTATTTTAAAAATAATTTAGCTTTTACTTTATAATATATATGGAAAAAATTTTCAGGGTATTCAAACTTTTTACCTGAGAATATTAGAGCGATGTTTTATGACTTCCATTTCACGGTTCTTAACTCACAGTCTACTCCAAAAGCAAGGTATATTTTCAGCTTTTTTACGTTTTTTTTTAAATTTTTTATATAAGTAAGGAGATTTTCCATCGTTAAATTTCAATTAATGAAAAAAGCCACTGCGCTGGTATAAAAACCAATCCCTGAAAATTTATCTTTGCAATTGATTAATATTCTCACGTTGGTTAAAAACGATGTATTTAAAATAAAGTGAAAAGCCTTAACAATATTATGATGTTGTACAATTACTTACATCCAATGATCGTTAACCAAATATCGATTCTCCAGTAAACGCGCGTTCATATGACCTTACCCCATTTTAGCTGCTGTGAGACGTTATTTGTATCCTGTTTTCAAATCAAGTGCTACATATATGTTGATTTTTTTATTTCACTTAAAACTTTTAATAGTGTTTATTTATATTAAAATTAAAAAGAATTTTAATATAATTAAAATATAATCTCAAAAATAACAATTTAGATGGACGGATTGTGCAAACAGCGCAGTTTATTTGCTTCCTACAATTTGTGGTGCGTTTTATGTCAAACATTATTTTAACGATGAGGAAGAACTAATGGAAACGGTATAAATATTAATTAAATAATAACATTACTCGAATATATGTCAATTATT
Source organism: Microlaimidae sp. YZB2_3 (assembly GCA_030248175.1). NCBI lineage: Eukaryota > Metazoa > Nematoda > Chromadorea > Desmodorida > Microlaimidae > Microlaimidae sp. YZB2_3. The sequence goes on along the minus strand of JASAMX010009329.1, from coordinate 24,242 downwards.
TTATTGATAAAAAATAATAATAAGTTTTAGTATATTGTTAATAATAGTTTTAAATCTAAATAAAAAAATTTACTTATTTTGTATAAAAATTAATGCAAATATCGTGTTGCTTTGAAAAACGAATAAAACGACTAAAAACTGCGCAGACTTTTTTTTGACATAATATATTATTGGCAAATTTAAATTTTATAATTTTGTTCTCAATCTTATGGATGTTTTATGTACTACGTACTAGTACTATAGTACTATTTGAAAAATTAGGTATTTAATTGATTGATTTATAGATGGACGATTTGGCGACAAATCTACAGAATGCATTTATCGAAGAAGTAAGACAGTCCGATTGGATGGCTAACGGAACCAAAGTCAAAGCCCTGCAGAAAGCGTACAGCCTCGGATATAAAAGAGGCTACCACAGAAGTCTCACCAACGACACATGGTTGAACGACGTTTGGAGCGATGTAGGTTACCAAATTTATGAGTATTAAAGTACCAGACTTAAATTTGGCCACCCTTAATTTCGGCCACCGATTGTTATTTTTTCCATGCAGCAAAGTTATGTAGTGAAATGCGTAATGCTAAATAAATCATTATATACTGGATCTTGACGTATTTAATTCATTCGCATAATTTTGCGAGTGAAGAGCACAATAATAAATGGCCGAAATTAAGGCTTGCCGAATTTTAATCAGTTACCTTACAGTAATTAATTTTTCCCCAGCTTACTTTAAATTTTTCATAAAATCCGCTCAAGGTGTTTTTTCAATGTCTTCCTTTTTTGTTTTAGCAAGTAGACTACAAGTTTTTTTATCCGCAAACATCACACAAACCTAATGCGTATTTAAAACCGTAGCTTTGCTGTTTACAATTATCCACACATTTTAATGACTACTAATAAATATGCTTAGCAAAATTTTTAGCTATAGTTGAGATAAGCAAACGCACTTGCAGAATTTTTTAATATCCCTGAGTTGTTATTACTACTTTGGTTCCCTTTAAAAAACAAACAGCTTTTACTAGTAAAATCTTTTTTAATAGTATATTTTGGTAATTGTTAAACTGGCATTGTTTTAAATTCTTCAATTTAAGCAATATAAACACAAAGAAATGTTAAAAAGATTGCGGCTTAACAGTACGTTATAGGTTTTTAAATTTACCAACAAGTCCAGCGACTAAGCGAAGCAAAAAAAATGTTTCAATAAGTTTTATAATAGTTGGATATCTCGAGTTTCATTTATATCAGAGATAAATTAATAGTTTTTTTTATTATATTCTCTCTATACAGTTTTTACTTAGTGTTTAAGATTTAATATAATGTAAAAAATTCACTTTCAAGCATTTTAAAATCCTTTTAGATATTATTTTGAAATGTAAACTTTTCAAAATGTGTCCAAACTTTTGAAAATTTCTAAATAAGGCTTGCAACAGAGGTTACAGAAATTGAAAAAACTTCCAACTGTTTGCAAACAAAATGATACCGTATAAAGCCGTATATAAATTAGTAGGTTACACATAGATATTTTGTTCTTCTGTTTTTATTTAACTTATTTTTGCGATACATAATATAATCATACAAAAACTATATATATATATATATATATATATATAGATATTCTTCTGATTTTATTTAACTTATTTTTGCGATACATAATATAATCATACAAAAACTATATATATATATATATATATATATATATATATATATATATATATATATTTATATGTTTTTTTTCTTCTGTTTTTATTCAACTTATTTTTGCGATACATATATAATCATACAAAAATACAAAAACTATATATATATATATATATAGATATATATATATATTCTTCTGTTTTTATTTAACTTATTTTTGCGATACATAATATAATCATACAAAAACTATTATATATATATATTCTGTTTTTATTTAACTTATTTTTGCGATACATAATTTAATACATACAAAAACTATATATATATATATATATATATACACACACACACACACACACACACACACACACACACACACACACACACACACACACACACACACACACACACACACACACACACACACACACACACACACACACACACACACACACACACACACACACACACACACACACACACACACACACACACACACACACACACACACACACACACACACACAGCAAGCCACAAATTATTTTGTTCTTTTATGTTGCTTTTATCTAAAATTGTGGTAAGCTTGTTCTTAGTTTGTTCAAAATTAAATAAAAATCGAAAAACAACTGTTAAAAAAGAAATAAATTGATAGTTACTTGTGGATTTTTTTTCTATAATAATTTTGTTTTGTGGTTCAAATTTGGTTACCATTTAGTTCGATCTACCGACAAGGGAATCAGTACTTTCATTTGTATTCAGAATAAAAGAAAGACAAACGAACGCCCTACTGGCCAGTTTGAGACTGCCTGTAAACAGAGAGATATGGCACCTGAGTGCCGCCATTGTGGACGCTTATTACGTGCCGAGCTTCAATGAAATGGGTACATTTAGGCCTAGTTCAGACCAGAGTGGCAAGTGACAAGTAGAAAGCGATAACACGTTCCACGTCCATTTACTAGTGTTGTAAAAAGTTACTTTTACTTAAATTGAATTGAATTGAATTGAATTTTATTTTGTTAAAATAACAGGAAACATACATAAGCTAGTTAAAACTGCACTTGAAATTGTATGTACCATTTACATAGTTAAAACCAAAAAAAATAAAAATAAAAATAAAATAAAAGATAAACGCGTTTGACAACTGAAACCCACAACCTGACTGCAATAACATTCCCAGAAGTGAGACAGTTCAGTCAAAACCATGTCAACCACACCCACAAAATGATTCCGGACTCACCGCAAGCGCGATTGACAAAATCAAACCGTCACACTCCTAGGTTAAAACCGAAACCAAGTCGTGAGAAAAATTTACAGATGTCAAACAACTAAACACAGTGAACATTTACAAAAACATTAGTATTAATATAATACACTATGTAAAATTATATAACATTGTAGTACAAATTATTTTCTAAAAAACTATTTAAAAAATGATTTTCACGCATGTTTTTAAAAAACCTGTGCTTATTTTGATCACAAATCATGGTAGGAATATCATTCCATAGCCGCACAGATTGTCTTAGAGCGGATAATTTGGTCCTGAAAAAATGTTTAACTGGCAAATGATATTCATAATCATTAATCCTTAACCGATTTGCTCTTCTTCTCTTCTTAAAGTAATAAAAGTAACGGATTTTGGATTACTTTTATTTTTACTTTTACTCGACTTTTGAAATTTCAGTTACTTTTACTTTTACTCTTACTCGACTTTTGAAATTTCAAATACTTTTACTCTTACTCGGATTTTCCACTGCAAATACTTAAATTAATTTAAATAAAGTTTAAGTAATTTCAATGGGTAGATTCCCTATGGGCTTGTTGTAAAGTGAATGACAGAAGATAATTTTTTGAGCCGCTAACACGCTAAAACCATTTATTTTGACTAAAAACATTATTAAAATGACATTTTATACATAAAATAAGTAAAAAACTTTAGAACGGAGCTATGAAGCTCCAAAAACCGGTGTTTCAAAATTAATTTTATTATACTTTTACTCTTACTTTTACTTAAAAAAATTGGTCTTACTTTACTTTACTTAAATAAAATTTTGACTATTATTTTTACTTTTACTTTACTTAAATTAAAAAATTATAAATTACTTTTACTCTTACTTTACTTAAACTAAAATTTTTCAAATTACTTGTACTTTTACTTAAAATAATCCAAAATCAATACTTTTTACAACACTACCATTTACATCGTTTCGCTATTACCCTTTGTTGGTGTAACTGCGTTGTTTGTCACTTGTCACTGGCCAGCCCGGGGTGAACCAGGCCTTGACTGGTTCACACCGGAGTGCGCGTTACACGGTTACAGTGTCGGTTGCCGCTGCTTTGTGAACACGTTGTCAGTTCTCACATGTCATTTCGGTTTGAACCAGTCATTAGGACTAGTTCACATCCAAGTAGCAAGTGACCAGTAACAACACTTTTACACCGCAGCGAAAACTGTGAATGCAACAATTTAGACGTGCGAGGAACGCGTGGTCATCTGCCACTTCGCTTTTGAACTATGCCTTAATTTTTTTACGTTTATAAACTTTTTTTGTGTTTAATAGATTAATAAGATTAATTAATAAGATTAAACATATATTTTTTGGTAAATTATTTTATTGGCAAAAATATAATAAAAAAACGGGACAGTGATACAATTAGAAAGAAACGAATGACATAATAGGGTAATGCATGTAATTTCGGCACTTTTTGGACATTTTTAAAACCTTTTTTTCCCATAACTTTTTTCAGCTTTGTTTGATCAAAAAGTTTGATATTACAAAGTTGTGTATTTTCTTATTCTGAACACACTGATATGCATAACAATCAACATCTACATAAATTTCGTTTTATAAGGGACAATATCGAAAATGGCCACTTTGGAAAATTCGTTTGGTGCATTTAATTTCGGCACTTTTTTCTTCAGGCTATAACTTTCTTGTATTTAGGTCAATTTTAATGTTTAATGGCTTATTTGAAATTTGACTGCTACATTTACTGCCATATTGGTTATTTTTACTTTAATTTGTTTTTATCTGAGTGAAAAATTGAAAACTAAATTAAAGTGCCGAAATTAAATGCATTTTCGAAAGTGCCGAAATTAATGCACCTTTTGCCCATTTTCCTTCTAGGAGTTACTAGAGCCAACAGAAAAATTGATAGATGATGTTATGACTGTCCTTTTTCGCCCATTCATCTAGTTTCTAACGAGCTATCCATCACTTCTCAATTCAAATTTGGGACCAAGTTATGATAAGATATGTAATCAAAACTTGAAAAAGTGCCGAAATTAAGTGCATTACCCTAAAAAATGAAAATACCACAGTTGAACATTAAATACAATTTTAATAAGAACTCATTAAACTAGCACTTTTTTAAAAGGTACTATTTAAATAATTGCAATTTGGGTAGTTCACAATGACAACTCTAAAACTAAAAAAAGTATGATTTAATAGTTAGTAGTCAGTCATCAACTGCAAGATCTAGCTGAATATCATCTTTTTTCTTGTTAATTATATGTTATTATTTCTATTTAGTAAAAATAAGTTTCATAATTTAGCTGTTTGCTCGTTAATTTATATTTAAAATTAAACAAAAAACAACAAAACAATTTATGAAATGCCATTGTTTTTCAATCTTTAGTTTCAATTTTTTTAGTTTTTCCAGCAGGAATTATGAGATTTCCATTCTTACAAGTGGAGAGTCCCAGTTATGTGAATTATGCGATGGCTGGAGTAATCATAGGACATGAAATTTCCCATGCATTCGACGACATCGGTACTGTAATATTTCAAAATTCATTTATTTATGGTGTTATTGAGCTTGAATACATTTAATACAATTATGCTTATTTTGGTTTAATTAAATCAGTGTCATTTAAATTATAGATTATATTAAGAGTGCTGTTCTGGTAAGAACGGGATACTTCATTTGGAAAGACGTTTACCTGCCTGATACCTGCCTCCTACTTGCCTCTTTACTAAATTCATCTGTCCATAATCTGTCTACTACCTACTTCTTCTCTAGATCTATTTGACCGTTGACTTTGATCTGATTTGATTTTATCTTTGACCCTCGTTCCTCCCTACCACAAAGGCAGATTTAGCTACCTCCTACCTGCTTCTTTACACTATTATGTTTTAACATTAAATACAGCAGACCTGCCTGCTACCTGTCTTAGACTCAGTTTGGCCTGTATCCGCCCTGGCTTCTACCTGCTTCACATTCACACTTTACTCCAATCTGTCTCATATTTGTTTTCTATTTGCCTCCCATCTATATCCAGTTTACTACGAACAGATCAAATTTTTCAAAGAACAAAATCCAAAAGTTCGATTGTGGGTTTTTTAATTGTGCTTTCTTAATTAAAACTCTAAAAACTTTTATATTTTATTTTCAGGCAAAGATCATAAACGCTGAATAAATATAAAAAAAGATTTAATATCACCCAAAATCCAGTTTTTTTCTATTTGAGACAGCGCGAAGTTTTGATTGAAGCTTTATAGGTTTTCGACTTTTGATTTTTAATTGTTTTTAGAATAGAATATAATTAGCGTAATGCACATGTTGAAATAATTAAGACTAATCTGCAATATACAAATTTAATTTCAAATTTTAGGCGCCAAGTACGATCGAGACGGCAATCTAAACCAATGGTGGGATCAGGAAACGTTGAAAAAATTTCAAAATAAAAGCTCCTGTTTTGCCAAGCAGTACAGCGCCATCACCATACCAGGGACCGGGATCAGGTTGAAAGGGAATTTGTCCTTGGGGGAAAATCTCGCGGACAATAGCGGAATTGTCACCGCATATCGGGTACGTATTTATCTAGACCGAATGAGTCGGAATACTCGTAAATGTGGCTCATTTATCTCTTAACATACATATGCTGTAAAAGTTATGAGTCAAAATTATGTAAGTTTTATAATGAGTGTGAAAAAACGGATATGGAATGGCATAATACTGATTAAAGATAAATTCTATCAGGGTGAAAATAGATGAGTGGTAATGTAACTATGAGAAAATATTACGTACAGAGAAACAAACACATGACGCAACTAAATTAAAATTGGTTACATAACCGCTGAAAACCTTTTTTTTATTTTTTCTCGCTCGCTGGTTTATTGTTTATTTCTTAGTCTTAATTTAATAATTAGCCAAAGTAAAACCATAGTGTTATAAGTTTTGGTAAGATAAACATGGACATCTTAATGCTGGACAACGTTTTTTCACTAAAAAAGAGAACGACCTTCCTCTTCAACCAAAAAAAGGATTGGGCTAAATGAAATATCATTGCAAAGCTTACAGGCCGAGGAATGTCATAAAGGCGTTGAAATTAAAAAAATTCCATGGAGATACCTTTAGGCTGGACAACGCATTTGCACAAAAACGGGGCCCTATGGAGTTTGGAAGTTGAAAAAAATTTTTTTTGGAAGTTGAAAAATTTTTGCGTCGAATTGAATTTTTTTTTTGGAAGTTGAAAAATTTTTTTTGGAAGTTGAAAAATTTTTTGCGTTGAATTGGCTTAAACTTATTGGTTAGAGAATTAGTCAATGAAAAGCCAGAACATTATATTTTTTTTGGAAAGATGGACATGGATATTTTTATACTAGACAACGCATTTTCACTAAAATGGGGATGGACCCCTTTCCCCACCCGTAAAATAAATTAGGTTAAATAAGGTATCAATGCAAAGCTTACAATTGGGTAATGTCATAAAGGGGTTAAACGTTTGAAAAAATAACATGAATATTTTTTGTCTGGACAACATAGTTGCACCAGAAGAGGCATAATAAATTTTAAAAGTTAATTTTTTTCTATTGCTAATTGTTGCTATTGTCATTGCTATCTATTACCAATAGTTATTAGTAAATGGAAAACCAGCGTATCAATTTTTTTGGAAAAATCAACATGAACATTTTTATGCTGGACAAGGAATTTTTAAAAAACTTGGGATGGACCTTCCTTCTCAACTACAAAAAGGATTGGCCTAAATAAAATACCATTAGGGTGTAGAGAGTGTCGTAAGCAAACCTGTGCACGGTCTGGAAATGCCCCCCCGCTTTATTGGAGGATTTGCCCCCCGTTTTATTCCCCCGCCAAGAACTGAAAAGTATCCTAAAATTATGACGTCATTTTTGACCTATTATGACGCCGTCATCGCGATTTTTTTGCCGTTTTTAGCCTATTTCAATGTATCTTAAGCCAATTTAGACCTATTTTCACCTTATTTTTGCTTTTTTTGTCCCTTTTTTCCCTTTTCCCTACTTTTTTTTCTTGTTTTCTCCTTTTTTTCTTTTTTTTCTCCCCTGCTTGCTCCCCTCGTTTTATTGCCCCACCGCTCGTTTCACAAAGGTTGCCCCCCGTGCTCCCCCGTTTCGGAATTGACCCCCTCCCCAATAAAACCTCCGGGGGGGGGGGGGGCCGTGCACATGTCTAAGGGGGTTAAAATTAAAAAAATAACCTGGACATCTGTATGCTGGACAAACCATTTTTACCAAAAAGATGGAAGGGATCATCCTTCCTAACTACAAAACGAAGTGGGTTAAATGAGATATTATTGTAAAGCTGACAATTCAGGGATATTATAAAAGGATTAAATTTCGAAAAATTAGCAAATGAATCTGAGAAATACAGATATAATTATTTGTCAGCCGTATGGCTGACACGGGCTACTTGTACCAATTAAAAAGATCCTAACCTTTTTCTAGATGAAACAAGTTTTGAAATAGTATATGAAAAGCTAATATTTATAAAAAACAGTAAATGTTGTTCATAATTTACTAAATAATAAATTCGCTAATAAATTGTATATATTTTCCTAACTAAACTTCTACATTTTTTTTAAAAAATTGACTTGCAGTGTTTTTCAATGCAATTTTTTCAGTCTTCCTGGGTTTTTTTAAAAAAATCGAGATGCAGTGTTTTTTAATGCATTTTTTTTCGGTCTTCCTGGGTTTTTTGACGAGAAATAACCCGCTTATATTAAATTTAGTAGTCATATATTTATATCTTTGGAAATTTTTTTTATATCAAAAATAAAATTTTATTAATTAGATATGTAGTTATAACATACTAATATGGCTCCTACTTATTAAAAGTGCATCCAAAAATCTTTAAATAAGTTCCGACATATTGCAAAATAAGTATTATCTTGTTTTACATTAAAAATTAAATATAAATTTAGGCTTGTTTTTAATTTAAGGCTTACGACTTTTGGGCAAAGCGCCAAGAGTGGCCAGAGCTGAGCCTGCCCGGTTTACAAAATTTTACTAGTCGCCAGTTATTTTTCATATCATATGCAAATGTAAGTTTTTTAAATTGTTTTTTAATTGGTGGGGTTTTGGTACATTATGTCAATTTTGACAAAGTAAAATTGTCGTTTAAACTCTTTGAACAAAATCCGAAAACTAATTTTAGAATATTACAGTGATGCTTTTTAAATTATTATAAAATTGTCCAAATACAGGAAAAACATAAGTATTATTGATTGATTATGGGGGGTATGGTAGGGAGAGCAAAGCACTTAACTTTTATGCTCAGACCATGTAATATTAAAGTGTTAAAATAAATTATCTAACCAGTATTTGAAAGGTCACCTATTTTCTTCTGTAAACTGAATGATCCTTGATTTGTTTTTTTTTAATTTATTAAAATTATTTATTTATTTTTTTATCCAAATAATAAAAAAATCCATTTAATTTTTTTTTGGCAACAATTTTAAGAACACAAGCGATTCAAATGAACTTTCAAAAAACAATGTATATGTTACAAAAACTATGATTTAGGGTCGTTGAAGTCAAGAAAACTTAAGGCTGGAACTGAACTTTGAGCTGGAAATGAGAAAACTAGAGCTAAACATTTGGAATAGATAAAATTTATTCCTAAATTCAAGCCTAAATCTAATCCTAACCCCAAAAAATTTTTCTCCTTTCAGCTTCCGAGTACTTGTGCAGTTCTAAGTTCCCAAAGTTTTTTATTGTATTTCAGTTACTTTCCTCCGGCTCCAAGAACTTCGTATCAAAACTTATATTTTTGTAAGGAAAACATTTCTAAAAAAACAAACAAAACAAATCTAGCTAGAAAATGTTTCAGCTGTTAGAGCGCATATTTCTAAAAAGTTTTGGATATCATAAATGTTAGAGTTTATATGTGTCCATGAAATATAAGTTTGTTTCTAACGATTTCGGGTCGTTGAAGCTGAGAACCTGCACTTTAAGCCGAAAATGAAGAACTTAAAAATTTAAATGGAGCTAAAATTGTTAGCTTACTAAAACTTCTCCCTAAGCCAGTCCTAAGCTTAAACTTAATCTCAACCCATTTTTTTATATTCAGCTTGGAGTTTTTAAAATTTTCCGAAAACTGCAAGTTCTCTGCCGACGGCTCCTATTAACCAAGTTTTATTTTTTAACTTTCTATAGACTAGTTCGGAATAAGGGTTTTTTAGTGTTAGGAAGAGGGTACATAACTACTAGCGTCAATCATATCTAGAAGGAAAATTGAGAAACAGCGAGCGACTAGTACATTTTACGGTTTAAAATATTTCAAATATTTATTGGTTCAAAATCTCGACCCCTTTTCTTCAAAATTTCTTAAATACTTTTTAAATATTGCAAAAGCAAATGCAATTTTTGCGCATTTTTAGTTTTTTGCCGCTTCGTAGGTACGGCGCTGCTGGCGCGCTTGTCACCCAGTTTTTTAATGTTTCAATTACAGAAAATGCTTAATTTAAATGTTTGGAATGGACTTTTTAAAATTAATTTTTAAATTTTGAATAGTTTTACAACCAAAACATTAAAAAAACCTATGTAGGTTTAAAATTAGTTTAAAAGCACAAATTTTTACTAATTCGAAATTACTGTTCAGAATAATACAATTTTAGTGGTGATTTTAAACTATTGTGACGTTTAATTAAAAAACAAAAATTTATTTAGCACAAACTGATATATTACAGCACTTCAACGTAGAGAAACATATCATCGTGTAGCAATTTGTATAAAGTATAGGTTTAAACTTAAGAAACTAAGAAAACTAGGATTTTTTCAAATTTTTTTTTTCTTTTCGTACCCTCTCTCGTACAGTAAAAGACGCTTATTCCAAACTAGTCTATTAAACGAAAATATTATGTTATAATACGGCAAACACTAGATTCCACCGACTCCGACTCCGACTCCGCCTCAAATTTCTGCAAATTATATATTGATGTGCAGGTTAAGCTTAGGCTTAGGCTTAGAATAAAATTTGCATAATACTAAAAATTACGGTAGATTTTGGACGGAGTCGGAGTCGGTGGAATTTAGTGTTTGCCTATAATACAGCTGAATTTTTTTTTTTAGAATTGGTGTTCCATGGTTCGACCGGATTTCTACCGACATTTTATTTTGACCGACCCCCACCCGCCAACTCAATACCGCTGCGATGTTCCGCTTAAAAACTTTGACTCTTTTGCCGAAGCTTTTAATTGTCCACAGGGGTCAAATATGAATCCCCAACAAAAATGCACTATATGGTGATTTAGAATTGCAGTAATTAGATTACCAGATAACTAATAACACGACTTGCAGAGTATTAGAATCAATCTACTTCAGAAGAAATAAGTGATACGATTTGGAATAAATGTCGTTCTAGATGCATCGGTATCTAGAAGAGAACAGTGTTTTTTCTACAATACCATGGGTCTTCGGAGCTCCAGTTTTTTGAAGTTCTACAGCAACCCTCAAATCTTTGGAGATCTGCCGTAGCTAATTAATTAATAAACAATACCACATATTATTTTCTCAAAATTTTTAAAAATAGTCTTAAAAAACCGATAAAGTAGTTTAAAGGTACGGTGCGGAGTCAAACTTTTTGTCTTTGATTTTGATAATTTTCTGTAAAAACCTTATCGCTGTCCCCAATAGCCCACAAAATTTTTTTCAGCAAAATATCTCCAGTGGTTCAGGAGTTGTGATCTCCCAAAAATGGCATTTTTCCAAAATTGTGTACGTGGAAAATTTCACAATGGGTATATGGATTTACGTTACAAACTATGCACTAAAAGAAAGCGGTTATTTTCTATTTTAATTTGATATCTTGATCATTAAGATTAGTGCTATATTTGTCGAGATATTGAGTTTCCCGTACAAAAAACCCGCGATTTTTTTGTTGAAAACACCAAACGACGGCAGTGATTTTTTGAAGTTTAAGCTTTCTTTCCTTCACTTCGTGTTTTTAGCGAAAATATCGAGGGTTTTTTGTACGGGAAACGCAATATTTCTACAAATACTGCACCAATCTTAACAATCAAGGTATCAAATTACAGTGGAAAGGAGCCGCTTTCTTTGAGTGCATAAATTGTATTTTAAAGTGTTATACTCATTGAGCGATTTTTCACGTACATAATTCTCTTTTCTTCTACAGAATTAGTCTACGTACAGAATTCTTCTACAGAATTCATCATTTTTTTGGAGGGGGTCATAACTCCTGAACCACTGGAAATATTTTGTTGAAAAAATTTTGTGGGTTATTAGGGGAAAGGGTAAGGTTTTCACAAATAATTTTCAAAATCAAAGACAAAAAGTTTGACTTTGTACTGCACCTTTAAAATGGATTGAGTTTTGGAACTTCACTTTAAATAAACTCGTTCATTTAAATTGAAGTTCCAAAACTCAATCCATTTTAAACTGCCGGAGATCTGAAAAATGATAGTGGAGGCCAGGAATATCACTAATCTACATAATTATTATATTAAATAAACCTTTATTACTGATTAGAGTTCGAAATAAACTAGGTTACAGACATTGTACATTGTTGAATAATTTGTATTACAGTAACTCCAAATAAATGTGCACTGAACAGGTTATTTAAAGTGGAAATAAACACTAATGTTTAAAGGTGCGGTACGGAGAAGGGTCTTTATTTCAGAAAGAATAGTTGGGCAAAACACCAAATTCACTGCCGTCTTGTAGTGTTTTTAACGAAAAAGTTGCAGGTCATTTGTACGGGAAACGCAATATTTCGACAAATATTGCTTCAATCTTAACGATCAAGGTATCAAATTAAAGTAAAAAGTAGTCGCTTTTTTAAGTGCATAACGTAAATCGTTATATCCATTGAGCAATATGTCACGTACAGAATTGTCGAAAAACGCCATTTTTGGGGGGTCATAACTCATGAACCACTGGAGATATTTTGTTTAAAAAAATTTTGTGGGCTTTAAAAAATTTTTGTGGGTTTGATTCCGCACCGCCCTTTAAGGTAGTACTATGATTACTGTATTTCTTTGTTTCATAAGATTAAAACGATAAAAAGATTAGGAAGAAGCTTTAGTTAATATATCAGTTTTGGTGACGCCTCGTAGCTAAACCGCTTATCATATAAGTATATCCGGCACCCAGCACGATATTTACTGTAATTAAACGGTGATGTGCGGTTTTTTAAAAATTACCGCGCTGGATTCCGGCTATACTTACATGTTATATGAAAAGATGAGCGGTTTAACTACGATGTATTTATACAGTTAACCCGCTGTTGTGATCGTGACTGATTTTTTTAAACTTTATAAAATATAAAGCCAATGAATATGTAAGCCAAAACCGACTTGGCTGAATTTTTAGTTATGTAAATGTTATAATATCCCGGTCTTGGGGGATTTGTTTCCCCTGGGGCCGGTAACTCAAAACTTAAAGGGCCCCATTATTTCTAGGCGTCCACTAAAATCAGCTTATCTCGTCGCATTAAAATCGAGGTGTAACTCAAACATAATGGGTCCCCATTACAAATAGAGATAAGCCCCAGATTTAAGGTTAGCCCACACCTCAACCTAACTTTAATGGACCCTATGAAATAAGGTGTTTGTGCTACTATCTTACGCTAAAAATAGCTGATATCATTCTTATAATTGATACGATTGATAAAACAGACAAAACTTAATAATCCGTAGAAAATTAATTCATTCAAATATTTAAGGTAGAACACTACAGTTCCAAAAATTTCTTTGATTTTTTCAAAAACAACCACTCGTGGGTTTTCGGGGGTCCTGATTACGAATCCGAACTTCGTTTTTTGATTTGACCCCCGAGGGGGCGCTAGGGGGGGTTGCGACCTCCCCTAGGAGGGACACTCTGACTCTACCCCGGTTTTACTTCAAAACACCTTAAAGTACGTACTCTGGGTTGAATACAGTATTGAATAATGTACATTTTTTTAATTAAAAAGTTAAAAAAAATTTAAAAAAAGTTAAAATTAAAAAAAAAATTTTTTTTTTGTGTTAAAAGTAACTCCCAGGGGGATTCTAACCTAGACCTTCTGTATGCTGAGTCTTACGCTCTAACCACTCGGCTACTGCTCGTCTTGGATACCTTTGTTAAAAAGTACTTTTAAACGAATGTTTCAAAATGTAGTTTCCCGACGTCAAATCAAATTCATCCGTTGCAAAATTATGAAAATTTGTTTACAGACCGATTTTAACAAAATATATATCAAAATGAAGAACTCAACGGGTTAGAAACATTGGCGTTGTTTATTTAAAAATCGTATAGAGATCTACTGAGAAATTAGGCTCCAAAGTTAATAAAATTTTCTTAATAAACTTTTCAAAATGTCGGGTTTTCTCGAGTTTTTTCTATACGATTTTGCTGAAAACAACTGGAAAGTTTTATCTACTCGTCTTCTAATTACGTACAAAAAATTTTTAAAATCGACATGCACAAAAAAATTTTATATGTCATTTTGTGAAAAAAACCTGCGATTCGTCGGAATCCCCTTTGTGGACCATTGCCACAGCTTATTTTTAATTTTTATGTTTCATCAAAATATAAAAAATGATGTTCAGGACATGAGGATTAATACAGTATATAGTTTTTAAAAATTGGTTACAGCTGTAATGAACAGTGACTGTACAAAGTTTGTGCGGTTTTAACTGTAGTGTTCCACCTTAAATTTTAAGGAGTATGTTTTTGTAATTTTCGATTTAAAAAGACTACGTACGTTCATTTTCTTTTGTGATCTTATTCCAGAACACCGTATACATCAAACAATACGATGCAAAGTTTCTTTATTAAGAGCTTCAAATAGCTATCGCACTGTACTATTTTACGTGTTGTTCCTTTTTTGCAATATTAGAAAAACAATTTCTAATTTTCAACGTGCTAATTTTTAAGAGCACTAAAAATATTTTATAAACACAATTAAACTAAGCGGAAACGCCTGTTTCAGTAAGCTATCAGTTTTTTTTTTGTTTTCCTAAGCCTAAGTAAAACCTAAAAATCAACCTAAACTTTATCGCCATGTTTTTTTTTTATTGTTCAGTGCGCTTGAAATTACCACTAGCGCGCTTAAAATCAGAATCTGTCATTAGAAACGTAGCAAATGTTTCCAAAATGATAGTTACTCGAATTTTTCAGTTGGAAGTAGGACTTTTGACAGCTAATATTGATGAGTTTACTCAGTTTGAAACAAACGCAGGTAGTTAGTTTTGTACTAAATCTTAATATGATTGGTATACCACGTATCTTATATTTCCTTAAAGCCCGGTTCACACTGAGGTGGCAATGCCACCGGTGGCATTGCCACCGCTAGGTGGCATTGCCACCGCTGTTGTGTCCAACGTTAAACATATGAAGTGTTCACACTGAGGTGGCAATGCCACCGCGAGGTAGCATTGCCACCGCTGTTGTGTTCGATCCACAACTCCTTCGTCGGTGGCAGCTCTCTCAAGAACAAAAACGCATGGGAACGCGCGCATTGTTAAAAAAATCAATAAAAATATTACGGTTTTTACATAAACGCTTTCATTGTATAAGCAAAACCGGCAAACAATATTGCGGTGTAAATAGAAAAACGCATGAAAACGCGTAAATTGCATAAATGAAAAAATTATATAACAAAAACCCTGTTTAGCAAAACAAACAAAAACAAATGATCTTTTATGAAAAAATTTTTTTAGTTTTTACGAATTTAAAACACACGTACATACATAGAATGGAAAGTGCTTGAATATGAATTCGCAATTTTTTATGCATTAATAGAAGATTTGCAAATTTTTCTGCTGCACAGTTTCTAATATAATTTATTGCGCGGCTTTAGGTTAAAAGAGTAAACAATCTAGAAACAGAATTTTTTAAAAAATCTAAAAACAAAATTGTTTACCTGTATTAATTCAAAAGAAAACTTTTAAGTTCGTTAATGTTTCTTCGACCACCTTTTAGAAATAAAAATATGGCTACTGATTCGGATGAACTTCTGATCAAGTCCGGAACCGTCCAGAACTGTATTACAAGCGAGAAAAAACATACATGGACAGAATTAACCAGGCAAACAGCTGGGAAATAATGAAAAAAAGTAAAAAGTAAAAAAAATTTCTTAGCTCTACACGCGAACGAAATGCTCTTTAGCGGTGGCAATGCCACCCCAGTGTGAACCTAGCGGTGGCAATGCCACCGGTGGCATTCCCACCGGTGGCATTGCCACCTCAGTGTGAACCGGGCTTAAAAGTCTGTAACTTGAAGGCCACGCCTTGGAAAACGTGCAAAAAATAAATAACCCATAATAGTTCAAAACCAAAATTTAAATTTATTTGATTTCATTTTGCTCTTATTATTATAAACAATCGAACGCTATTTAAAAGTTATGTGATTGTGTATAGCTGATACTCTAATAATTTAAGTTGGATTTTTGAGATTCAATTTAAAAAGTGGTTGACTATCCATCAAAAATGCTCCAAAAATAGAGCAAAAAACAGCGATTTTCTGTCGGGCATGTTTTTAGACAGAAAGAAGTGAACTAAAGGTAAACCCAACGTGGCTGCAACAGTTGTTTGTTGGATTAAAAATTGCTCCCATTAAGTAACCACTGAAATCACGAGAATCTGACGTCACTTTATCAAACAAATAATCTTATTAAATCGAATGAATTTAATTGGCTAATAAAATTACGACAGATTCTTGTGATTTGAATGGTTACTTAATGGGGTCACTTTTTAATCCAACGAACAACTGTTGCGGCCACGTTGGGTTTACCTTTAGTCTGAGTTGGACTAATATGGACTCTGAAAAATTAGAATCTGCAGTTGCTCACAAAATAAAAATTGTAGACCATATCATAATAATTTTATTTATTTAGTGAAACAATTACACAACCCAGTTGTAGCTTTTTCATAGTCGGGGGAAACGACAATTGAAAAAATCATGCTCGAAGCAATATGTGACCATCGCGAAATCGCCACTTTGTTAATATTTATAATTGTTCTTTTTAACTCATACAATAACCTTATGGTATAAAAAATTACGATTTCGCAACGGTCAAAGATTGCTGTAGGCATGATTTTTTTAATTGCCATCTCCTCCGACAATAGAAGATAACACTTCACATACGTCCAAGTCGGACTATAGCCCACATTCTTTCTGTCTAAATATACGCCTCGGGGGAAATCGCTCCGTTTGCTATTCTATTTTTAAAGCATTTTTTACTGCTATATTCTTTAGTATTACTATCTAATTATTTATCAAACTAGCATAAAAATATGGGGAGACTTCGGAGCTCGGAGTCTAGAAAAAATCACTTGCAACAATTTTTTACTTACAACATTTAAAAATTTAACTCTTTAGAAATTATAATAAATTAAATCTTATATTGCTTTTTTTCATCAACAACGAAAAAATTTTAAAAGTAAAAGTAATAAAAAAAGTAATTTTATTACTTCCACAAATGTACAAAAATCAAATTCATTAAGTTTGGGGAACAACTGTAATGTTCCTTTTAAATATCAGCCATTTGGCAAAAAAATGGTTTAAAAAAGAAAACACAAGCGCGTGTAATTCACAAAAACTAAAATAATGGGACCCATTAAAGCATAATGGGGTCCCTTAGATAATAGGAGCCTTATTTTTGTTTGAGTTACAGAAGAAATGGGGTTCATTATCTAAAGGACCCATCAAGTTATAATGGGGCCCCTTTTGTCAAATGGTACCATTAACTTCAGCCCATTTTTGAGAAAGACTATCCCGGTAAAAAGAAGGGATAGTTTTTCACCTGGAAAAGCTATCTTGCTAAAAACACTATAGTCTATACAAAAATGATGCGGACTGGCGACAAAACTCGAACTTTGAAATGTTATATATCCATAACGCAGTTTAGAATATGTGCGGGACATACATGGAAGCATAGCTTAGACTCTTGGCTATCTTTTGAAAAGGTTAGGAAAAAATGTTTTTCGATGACGTCATCACTACAGCCCATGCGGTGAAAAAAACCTGGTTCCAAAAAAAACAAAACTTTTTTATTAGTACGAGATAAGAAACGCCGGTTGGTATGCTGTTAAAACATACTTTTCTGAGTTTTTTCTGAAAGTTTGAGCGAAATCGGCTCGCTCAATTTTTTTTTATGATGCGTTAAGGTAGAACACTACAGTTCCAAAAATTTCTTTGATTTTTTCAAAAACAACCACTCGTGGGTTTTCGGGGGTCCTGATTACGAATCCGAACTTCGTTTTTTGATTTGACCCCCGAGGGGGCGCTAGGGGGGGTTGCGACCTCCCCTAGGAGGGACACTCTGACTCTACCCCGGTTTTACTTCAAAACCACCTTAAAATACGTACTCTGGGTTGAATACAGTATTGAATAATGTACATTTTTTTAATTAAAAAGTTAAAAAAATTTAAAAAAAAGTTAAAATTAAAAAAAAAAATTTTTTTTGGTGTTAAAAATAACTCCCAGGGGGTTTCGAACCTAGACCTTCTGTATGTTGAGTTTTACGCTCTAACCACTCGGCTACTGCTCGTTTTAGATACCTTTGCTAAAAAGTACTTTTAAACGAATGTTTCAAAATGTAGTTTCCCGACGTCAAATCAAATTCATCCGTTGCAAAATTATGAAAATTTGTTTACAGACCGATTTTAACAAAATATATATCAAAATGGAGAACTCAACGGGTTAGAAACATTGGCGTTGTTTATTTAAAAATCGTATAGAGATCTACTGAGAAATTAGGCTCCAAAGTTAATAAAATTTTCTCAAAAAACTTTTCAAAATGTCGGGTTTTCTCGAGTTTTTTCTATACGATTTTGCTGAAAACAACAGGAAAGTTTTATCTACTCGTCTTCTAATTACGTACAAAAAATTTTTAAAATCGACATGCACAAAAAAATTTTATATGTCATTTTGTGAAAAAAATCTGCGATTCGTCGGAATCCCCTTTGTGGACCATTGCCACAGCTTATTTTTAATTTTTATGTTTCATCAAAATATAAAAAATGATGTTCAGGACATGAGGATTAATACAATATGTAGTTTTTAAAAATTGGTTACAGCTGTTATGAACAGTGACTGTACAAAGTTTGTGCGGTTTTAACTGTAGTGTTCCACCTTAAATGCGCGCGGTTTTCGCGATTTCGCGCCAATTTTGACCGCGCTAATACACTGTCGGAATTATTTATTTTGTTTTGCTTCCTGCTCGAAGTGTGTACGATATTGATCATATTGTTATATATTAAATGTCCGCCAATTTTTTTCTCGTTCCTACACAATAAAAATTTTTTTCGGGTATGATAAGATGATAAGATATGTGGTATAAGATGAAATGCCAGAGAAACACTACAGGGGGCCTTTGACTGCGGGAAGAATTACATACTGATTTTTTACTTCCAGCGTGTAATAACTGAACGCTGCCGAGAGAACAGGGGAATTGAAAAAATTCCTGGGAGGCAAGTGAAATTCCAATGGCGGTCGCGGCCTAAAATACCAAGATTCAAAGTAGTAGAGTTGCACACAAATTTAAAAGGAAATCGCAGTAGAACGCATAACAGCATTTATAAAAAAAGCCAAAAAAATACCCAAGCAAAACAGTGGTGTAGTTACACTACAAAGCGGCATGAAACAATAAAAAACGAAGTCATAATAATTTTTTAGCGGTCTTTTACATGAAATTTCGAATTTTTAAAAGAAATGTGTTATAGCTTTGCCATGTAATTTTACCAAAAACAGACTATTATGTTATAAAGTTAAAACGAAATCATAGAATTTCATTGTTTTAGTTGGTGTTTTTGTCAAAATTTTTATTCTGCACACGTCTTGTGACGTGCATTAACCATTAAAATCACCAAAAATGCCAAATTGGCCCAACCCAAAGTTCATAGGCTTATTATAAGCTCAATAATGGGTTTTTTTGCACAAACGAATGCTTAAAAGATTGCTTGTGGCTCCTAGAATACATTTTTGGCAGTTTTGTAAACAAAACATCAAAAACAAAAAAGGTCATTTTTTGGAACCCCAAAAAAATTTTGGGGGTCCATACCCGAAAAAAATTTTTATTGTGTAGGAACGAGAAAAAAATTGGCGGACATTTAATATATAACAATATGATCAATATCGTACACACTTCGAGCAGGAAGCAAAACAAAATAAATAATTCCGACAGTGTATTAGCGCGTTCAAAATTGGCGCAAAATCGCGAAAACCGCGCGCATTTAACGCATCATAAAAAAAAATTGAGCGAGCCGATTTCGCTCAAACTTTCAGAAAAAACTCAGAAAAGTATGTTTTAACAGCATACCAAGCGGCGTTTCTTATCTCGTACTAATAAAAATGTTTTGTTTTTTTTTGGAACCAGGTTTTTTTCACCGCATCGGCTGTAGTGATGACGTCATCAAAAAACATTTTTTCCTAACCTTTTCAAAAGATAGCCAAGAGTCTAAGCTATGCTTCCATATATGTCCCGCACATATTCTAAACTCCGTTATGGATATATAACATTTCAAAGTTCGAGTTTTGTCGCCAGTCCGCATCATTTTTGTATAGACTATAGTTATTTCTTCCCCCCCCCCTGAAGAAACTGTGGCGCCTAAATTCGGCAGGGGATCAGCTGCGGCGCACATTTGTCCGCCTAGGAAAGAAAAGAGAAGAAGAGTTAGAAAATCTGTCACTTACGCCCTAGCGGGCTTTTGCTAGTCGCTGCGAAGTTCGGTCTTGGGCGCCAGCCAGGTAAAGGTGTACTCAGTCGGTTCCGTTTCGGTTAGTAATTAGTACTTAAAGTTGACGAGAGCTAAGTAGGGGTTAACCGACTGAGCTCCCGTCTAAGCTGCCAAACGCGGTTTTACGGTATTTAAGTTTATTGGCGGCCAACCAAGGTATTACCAGGCCTGTACACGATACACAGAAAAGGTGGGGTAAGCCTAAACACGGACGGCACCTGTTGGGGACTTTACTTAGCCTATAGTGTTACCTAAAAAAGAATTATAAATTTACTATGTTGATTGTGCTTAGCCTAGGTGGGAACTTAACTAAAAAGAAGAGGCGCTTTTAGGTTAGCCGAAGCTGCGGGCGTTGAAGGGGGAAAATATGAAAAGGAGGCTTAAAGCCTATTTAACACAGTTTTGCAAGTTGGCACCTTTAGACGGCAAAAACCCCGGGAACCTACACGAAGGCAGACTGATGAATACGGTGTGGGTGGGTAACCCAAAACTAACCCTAAGTTAAGGAGGGCCTTAACTTAAGTAAGGGGGGAGAAGGGGAAACCTAAACCACCACTAACTTAAGGGGGACCCTAAGTTAACTAACCCTAAGTATCTATAAAAACAATCCTACGGAGCTAGTTCTGACTAGCTCAGACTCAATCGGACCGACTAAGCCACGGTGGGCCATTTTACCTGACTGAACTACGATCGTTTTTCCACCAATCCGCAAGTAATCGCCGGGTGACTAGGGGGGAATTAAACCGCAATTGTTCCGGATATAAAAAGTTACCAACGTCGCATAATTCGCTAGTTGGCGCGGTTTCTCTGTAGGGGGGGCTCGAAGAGTCGTAAAAATTCCACCAATTTGCCCGAAGATTAATGGTTGGGGGAGGGGGGAGCCGAAAGCGAACACAAAAATAATGCCGGTCGGTTATACTGCAACCGCCGACTCGGCTCGGTCGAGGGGACACAACCAACCCCGGACAACCCAGGGGGGTAAGCGAACGCAAAAACTTTTAGAGGGTTCCCTTTCGGAACCCTCTTTCAAAAATGGCACATGAAGTTCTTCTGAAAACTATTCCGGTTGAGAGGCTGTTCCAGTCGAGTCAAAGAAAACTTTTAAACTAACGTTTTGGCGAAACCGCGCCACTTATATATGCGGAATTTTTGAAAACAAAAGCCACGTGTTTGTATTTAATAACACGTTGTAATCCCCACTCTGGTCAACCGGCTACTTGGTAAGTGATTACTCATTTTACACGCCTGTGCAAAATGAGGAGCCCAAAGATGAATTTTGAGCGGCCTGCGGAGCGTTAAGTACGACCGCCTTTTCACCGCCGACTTAGTCGGTTTGTAAGTGAGGCGAGCCACCCGGGCGTGAGAGCGACGAGCTGCCTGTGCAGCTAAGGGGAGGGGATAAAAATATTTAATAATTACGCAGGAGGCGTAGGGGCGCCGGGGGACAAAGGGGACCAACACACGGCGACACTTTTGCGTCGCATCTTCCCACTGTTACGCTTTTGCTTGACCTGTGCTTTAGTGATATTCCTAACTGCCAAATCCCTCGCTTCGGTTAGAGCAACCTTAGCGTGTGCGACATAATCTTCATCATAATCGACATAAGGGGAACGAGCCTTTTCATACTTAACATCTAAAGGAACTCGTATGTCTCTTCCATAAATTAAGTAAAACGGACTTTCTTGGGTCGATTCTTGTGGGGATCGATTATAGGCCGATATTACAAAAGGAAGTGCAAAATCCCAGTCATCTTGTTGTTCATTCACGTAGAGGGAAAGCATTGTACACAGGGTTTTGTTGAATCTTTCCGTTAAACCGTTACACTGAGGGTGATAGGCCGTTGTAAAAACTTTCTTTGAAGAGCCGATTTCACAAATTTCTGCTATGATTTCACTTGCAAAATTCGTTCCTTGATCAGTCAATATTTCAAAGGGACATCCGTGAACTGCTAATACTTTTTCTAATTTTCTAAAGAATTTTGGCGATCGTCTCAGCTTTTTGGTCTTGGAGGGGGAATCCCATAGCAAACCTTGATACATATTCTGTAATCACCAGGATATATTTATTGCCCTTGTATGTCTCTTTGAGAGGACCCAATATGTCCATACCAATTTTGTCAAAAATTCGAGTCACTTTTATGGGTTTGAGAGCGGGTCTCGCAGTTTGAGCATCAGATTTACGATGAGCACATTGTTCACAAGTGGACACATAATTTTTGACATCCTTATTAATTGAAGGCCAATAGAAACGGTTAGACACTTGGGATAAGGTTCGTTTAGTTCCCATATGTCCTCCAAAAATATCATCATGGGCGGACCTAATGGCTTCTTGACGTCGTTCCTTCGGTAAACATATTTGTTCAGGGAATTCCAAGCTTAGTCTCTTTTTCCTGGGATGCTCATGCATTAAGACATTCTGTCGAAGGTAATACCTTTCTGCCCATCGCACAATATCTTGACGTAATTTACTTTCTTTCGGAAGTTCATTATCTTTCAAATATGCATAGATCAAAGAAAAATTAGGATCTTGTCGTTGCATTTTGACTAATTCTTCCATCTCATTTGAGGGAATAAGAGAAAGTATCGCACAAACAAGGTGTGTACCAGATTCAGCTACTTCCTCTTTTTGATTGGTGGTCTCTTGACCTTCTATTTCTTCTTGTTCCTCAGGTGGGGGAATCCTTGATAAAGCATCTGCATTCCCATTCGCTTTTCCGGGGCGATACTCACAATTCGTAATTGAATATTCATTCATTAGTAAAGCCCAGCGTCGCAATCTTGCTGAAGAACATTTTCCACTATTGAATATGTATTGGAGAGGGGCGTGATCCGTGGTTAACTTAAATTCGTGACCATAAAGGTAAGGACGAAAGTGTTTAACCGCCCAAACCAATGCCAAAGCTTCTCTTTCTATGGGGGCGTAGTTTCTCTCTGCACTATTGAAGTTCCGACTAGCGTATGCAATCGGTCTCTCTCCTTCGGCAAATACTTGCGAAAGTACAGCTCCCATGCCTGTGTCTGAGGCGTCAGTTGAAAGAAGAAAAGGACGTTTGAAATCAGGAAAGGCCAGTACATCTGTGGAGCAGAGCTTCTCCTTCAAAGTATCGAATGCTTTTTGACACTCCGGCGTCCAGTAAAACCTTGTCCGTTTTCCCATTAATTTGTATAAAGGACTAGCAATCTCTGCAAAGTTTTTGATAAACCTTCTGTAAAAATTTGCAAGACCATGAAATGAGCGAACTTGTTTCTGAGTTTTCGGAACCGGGAAATCCTTTACACACGAAATTTTGGAGGGATTTGGTTGAGCCCCTTCTCTACTTACGATGTGTCCAAGAAATTCTACTGACTTCCGTCCAAAATGACACTTTTTCGGTTTCAATTTAAGTTTGGCTTGACGCAGCCTGTCCAATACTAGATCGATATCCTTTAAATGTTGGGGAAACGTTTTCGAAAATATGATGATGTCGTCAATATATACTAAGCAGTTGTGCCAACGGAGGCCAGCAAGGACGATTTCCATGAGGCGTTGAAAACTCGCTGGTGCGTTACATAACCCAAATGGTAACACATTAAATTCATACAACCCACCCATAGGGCTACAAAAAGCGGTCTTTTCTTCATCTTTTTCCTCGAGGTCAACCTGCCAATAACCTGATAATAAATCAAGGGT